>CAAKHB010007226.1:89357-100779 GCA_901007665.1 Aeoliscus strigatus | reverse complement strand
GGGGGGGGGGGGGGTGAATAAATTCTATACATGGACGAAGCAATCTGAAGAAAAAAAAATCACACAAACACACACACACACCACCATCATCACCACCCCCCTCAAATAAAGCTAACTATTTACTGGCATTGTTCTATCACAATAAAAGTCTGCTGGCATTTAGGAGACACAGTGAAAAATAAAAACTATGGAAAATGAAATGAAAACCTTCAATACACAGTACAAGTAAATGTCACACATATACTCTACACAAATAAAAACATCTGACTGAGAGCGCCAACCCAATGTGACTGTGTGTGATGCCATCTATAGTCTACTAGGGATAAGAATGTGCTGTAGAAGTGGGTGTTAATCAGCATGGAGGTTTGAGCAACCAAACAAATGACACATTCTTGTTGTTTATTGCCTCTTTGCTTGCTGTCAGAGGTTTGTGTGTGTGTGATATGCTGTAACAGACATTTCATTGCTCTGTCTTTTGTCGGACTTTTGTAGTATTTGCATGATTTTGGTCATTTTCATAAGCCAGTACTTCACAATCAATGAACAGCAGAGGTGCTGATTTCCGTCTGCTGCTGGGAAACACACTGCTGATTGGTTTTGATTGTACACTTCTATTGTCGTTATACCTGGAAATGATTTGCATCCGTCAAATCACAAACAGTCATTTCACGTTTTTGTGTATATGACCTTGTTATCTGGGTGTTTGAAAGGAGCATTGCTGGATCAATGAGCTTCTAAATCCCTCAGACATTTGTCTCACAAAATCCAGATTATTTGTTCTTCTTTCTGGAGCGACCTCGACTGAGTCCAATCAATAAACTTCTTCTTCTTCTTTATCCTGTGTGGTGCAGCCTCATTGTGAGGACAGCGAGATTCCCTGTTTGTAAAACATGTCAAAGAACATTAGCTCCAACCCTTTACCGCCGACAGTACAACCCAGTACTATTCAGTACTACTCAGGCTAAACCAACTCATCAACTGTGTGATTTAATGGAGCATCTGAAGGAATTAGTATTCCAGAGCCGGATCCCGCTCGGATCCAGGCTATAGGATTAAACAAGCTCTTAACATCTTAGCTAAGCTGGTTAACACCTGTTTTTATTGACGTCGGAACAACCGTCCCAGGCGCTGAGAGATCCCCTCCTCTTCCTCCTCCTCTCCCTTCTCTTCCTCGTGGAGCTCATAGCCCACAAATGAGGGCTTTTCCCACCACACATACCAGAAAGAGATTAAACACCAGTCGATGTATGTACATTTTCATATATCTTCTCTTTACTGTGAAGAACGTGAAAGTGTCACTGGTGTTTGAGTCCTGTCAGTGATTCCATCAACCCAAATTAACCAGCGTTAACCACCATAACGCTATAACGGTGATGGACGCTATATAGTAATTATAAAAAAAGTAAAAATCATCGTAATAATTGAAATAATCTGAGACAAACAGAAAATACATGTATTTATTTTTTTCACAATATTGCTTAACAATATAAATATCAAGGTCCAAGAACAATAAAAACAATATAACATTTCAAATAAAACAATTTAAGAGGTCATTTGCTGGTTGAAAAAAGTTGTATAACGATCCTGAATGATAAGAAAGGGACATAGCATATGACACTTTACAAGCTTTGTAGCTGCAAACATTGTTCTGTTCAGATGCACGGGACTGAACAGTCACTCATGTTTATCGGCATCGTTTGCTGCTGCACTCAGGGAATTAACACTAATACGACCTGAAGGTGGCTGCTTTTTTTTTTTTCCTTCCTCCCACATAAGTAGGACAGAAGCTTATTAGAGAAAACTGAGGTGAGTTGATAAGGTTGTTAATGTGAGCAGGGACAGAATCCCAAACTTTCCTCGATGAATAATCCCAATCAGATGCGGCTAACAGCACGCCGACGAGCAGAGGCGGGAAAGAAACAAGTGTCTGCCTTCATTAGGAAAACAGGCGGCAGAGCGAGCGAGTGTCTGACAAGCCAGTAACGCCTCATTGTCCCCGATTTCAAGTTTCATACATTTGCAGCGCTCTCGTTAAAGCAGGAGCCATCGCTGTCAACAGGCGCTAACTTGTTATCTCCTAAAACGCTCTAATTAGCATTCAACAACTGTGAGCGAGCCACCGTTTGTCCTCTGCAGCGGATAATTGTCGCACTGATGTACATACTGTACTCACACGTCGGCCTGTTTGTGCGTCCACTTGTGTGTCTGTGGTTCATTACAACGGTGAATGGAGGTGAAGAACTGCTGAATCATCATCCTCTTCCAGCCTTCACTCAGACATAGATCCATTAGAGCTGCAGCTAGCCATTGTTTTACTTGAGTATTCCACTATTTATTCCATTGATGATATGTGTTTGAGTGCGTTTCATTACAGAGGTCAAAGGTCAGTGGATGCCAGTCATAACCACACTAACCACATTGAGTTTTGTAAGTGTCACGTTTTGACACTTCACCCGCCATGTTTGGGTTTTTTCCCTTCCGTTTTGTCATTTGCACCGACTTATCTATGTCGTGTTGGCCTGAGTTTGTCGTCCTGTGTTGTGGCTGATGCTTCTTATTCGTATTCCTCCACCATCTTTTTCATGCGTGAGCGGTAGCCAAGTTAATTAATTAAGTTAATCTTGACTCAAAGTTAAAGACGTCGTGAAAAGATGCGAACGTGTGTCTGTTAGGCTGCTTTCCATTTTCAAAGCTTCACTCTTTCTCTTTCTTATTCTTTTGTCCCTTCTGGAGACATTTGCGCTGCAGCTTCCTGCACATACTCAGCGGTGTCACTGGAAATGTTTTTGTTTGCTCTTTAGCTGCTCCTGCTCGACCTCACTGGAGCTGCAGACATGAAAACAACACTGGACCAATAATTAGTCTGGGTCAACTGATACAAGACTCTCTGTTTGTGTGTGTGTGTGTGTGTGTGTGTGTGTGTGTGTTGAGGGTTCATGGTGTTCTGTCACAGATTTTCACTGACCTGGTTGGTGCTTTATCTCAATGCTACATTTCGTTCTCTGGGTATTAGAGTGAATGTCCGTGTAAAGTTAAGTGGAAATGGGTTTGCCACGACTGCGTCAGTCATGTTTGGAAAAGAATCCAGGAGATAACAGAAGACACGTCGCTACTTGCAAATGCATCTGCTTTATTGACTGTCTTTAAGTTGTACCTGCATTAAACCAAGCCCTCTAGTGGTCATATGAAGAACAACAACAGGTGTCTCAGGTGTGTCCTTGTAAAATAACATCGCTATTCATTGTTTAGTTTCAGGTCATCATGCTGACACTCCACAAATCATGTGGATTGCTAACCTTAACCTAACCTAACCTAACCGTAACATAACCTTTTACCAAAATGAAAGTAGCCTGATCCCAAACCCGTTTTCAAGGAGGAATTCTGCTTATAACTTTAGCATTAAATCTTTAGCATGTAACATTTGTATAGTATGTCAGCCATTTGCGGCCGTCACCAAGCAGAAAACCTACAATGCATTGAGACAGAAACACGTGTGTCATATATCCTCTTCATGCTGTGTCTGCTCTGTGTGTGTGTGTGTGTGTGTGTGTGTGTGTGTGTGTGTGTGCGTGTGTGTGTGTGTGTGTGTGAGAGAGAGAGAGTTGGATCAGAGGATGTAAATGCCTCATTGATTGGAGTTCCAGGAAATGCTGCAGTTAGTGTGACTTTCAGTTAAAGCTGTGCAGCCTGTATGTTTGCACAGTTTGTGGTTTGTCTCAGTTTCACAACAACTCACCACAAATGAAAGTGCTGTAGATGCACAGTTGTCGCAGCCTCTCCCACTTCCTGTTCAGTCCTTTATGGCTCATGTGGCGAATCGATCTCCACATACCTGCAGCCGACACAGAGAGCAGGAAGTTCATTTTCATCTTGCACAACTAGCTCATGTTGCTATGGCGATGTTGTGAAATATTCTGCTGTTTTGTTGTGAAACAGCTAAGATGTTCAGCTGATTGAAGACAAAACAACATCGTGCTAAGTTCAGTGCTTGATTCATTTCCATGCTCATGTCTCCTATTCGACCTGCAACCTCCACACGTCTCTGATTGGACACAGTTGTGGAGAGAAAATGCTGTGACAAATTTCAGATGAGGAAAGATGAGACGTTTAAAAAAAGAAAAGGATCCTTTATGAGCAGCATGAAAAGTAAGACTCTTTGATTGAATGAGGGACAGTGATTTTTTTTTATTCAAAGTTGAATGTGATTTTAATTTGAGCTAATGCGTCAAACCCTATTAGCCAATGAACGCCAGTGTCTTATGACTGACTTGACGTACTTCGAGTCTTGTGCTTTTACTTTGCAGTTTGAGTTTGTGGCTGCAGACACGTTCTAATTCAAAAGCTTGTTTCAGTTCATGAACTTCAGCGCCTCCTGTTTTACAATCTCCTGCAGAGCATCAAGGAACTACGCTGCCTCTGGTTACAGGCCAGTCAATCACTGGAAGTGCTCGAGACGGAATGATTTCTGGGAAATACCCCCCACCCATACACACACACACACACACACACACTCCTCACAGGCACCGTTTTTTTTATCTCGGGAAGTTTTAAAGTTTTACTGTTTGAAGTGCTGAACAGACAACATCTGTCCACACTTTTTTACTGTTTACATGTGGTTTAATGGTAAATGGTTCATTTGGTTTTAGTACGGCAGACGTACTGCAGAAGTACGTCGGACTAGTTTTGTCTCCGGATGTGTGACAGACAAAGGCAGAATTTGAATTAAGAGTTGAAGTAAAGCTGGACTGAGTGAAGGAATTCAGGAGTTGAGTTCTTCAACTGGGTTAAAATACATGATCAACATTATTCCAAAGCACTTTCAAACCACCACATTAAATTTCAGGTGACTCTGCTCAGATTGTAATTGTGAAAGGAATTATTCAAACTCATCAATCCAGGTTCAAACTGAGTTCAGAAATTCAGAAATGAAGAATTTAGAAATCTTTCACATTCAGACTTATCAGTCACACATCAAATCAAATTTGAAAAATAGGTTGTAATACAAAAATAAGTCACATATCTCAGACAGCACCCATATTACTTTTTAATATCTAATCTTCCTGCACCCTTTTGGGGCTTAGGGTTAGCAGCTCCTCCTGCCCCGCCCACCTTCTGATGACAGGAGAACCAAATGTACTTTGTATGTTTGTTAGAGGCCTTCAGCAACACCACAACGGAAAGAACTGATCAGCGCATCTGCCCGTTACGACACACTCTGCCGCGTCCCTTCATAGATTATTTAAAGCTCCTGACAAGCAGTTTAATTAATGTTCTGTGTTCTTCTTCTCATCCCAAAGGTCACACACATTCATTTCTTTTTCTCTGTGTCTTCACTGACCCGCTCGTAAACATATTTATTATCATTCATCAAACTGCACTTTTTGTTTTGTATAGATTTTGTCAATCTGTCCACCATCATTTATGTTTTGTTCAGAAATGACCTGCTCCCTGCTTGAGGCGTATGTCATTTCACGAAGTAAGTTTTCCTGCCGTGTGGAGCGACATGGAACAACAGGAAGTGTTTTTGAGCTCATCCCAAACGTTTGAATCCTAAGATGCAGGTGACAGAGTGAGACGTGACCTCATCCTGAACTGGTTATTACGAAACATGACCAGGTCGGCTTTGCAACATTCACATCACTCTTCAACTCTTAGGTTGCTGTAGGTCGACACAAACACTGGTTGAGTTGTTTCAGCCAGTCGGCCGCCTCCGTTCATCAGCGTCACTGCCTCAGCACTCGATAATTCAAAGCTCGGTGGTAATGAGCCCCCGGGAGCCCCCCACTGTGCCGCCACTCTAATGTGGTTATATCTTATGTCAGCTATCAAATCAATTACATTTCTATCTGATGGCAATATAATTGGGTCTGATTGAGTTTTTTGGCGTGGCAGCCGTGTGTGTGTGTGTGTGTGTGTGTGTGTGTATAAAGCCAGTCAAAACAGTGTTTCTGATAATAATGTGTTTTCTCCCCCATGAAACTTTGCCTGAAGGGATTAAAAAAAAAAAAAAAAACGTAAGAAAACTGATGCTGAATCATGTCTCTGTTTATATTTTAGTGTGTGACATCAACCCTGCTGGTTGTGGAACGTTAAACGTGTTTCACTGACAAGTGACTAGTGAAACAAAATGATTGAAGGGAAGGGTATATAGATGGATGACTGATGGATTGTGGGTGATGGATGAGTGCACATTTTCTCTGTACTGTATCTTCTTGTATCTTCTTGTGTTCAGAACCTGGTAGTCCGGTCATCACACTGTCAGATAACTCTCTCTCTCTGTCTCTTATCTCATTTCTTTTCACATCCCTCCTTCTCGTTGCTCTGGCCCCTTTAAGTCTTTTCACTTGTTATGTTATTGTCTCTTGGTTTCTCTCGCTCTCTATCAGGTCTTTTGTGTTAGCAGCCTTCCAATTTTGTGCAGTAGGGGGGCACTGGGTGCACATCCACAATCTTGCCGTTCATTTCATGGCTTGTGGAAATGGATGTTTTACTGCCTTCATTAAGACGTGCAGCAGTCAGCGCCTTGTTTTCACTCTGATGTTTGGCTCCATGAACTCGGCCATTAGACGACATTATAGCCCCAAATTTCAGGGCGCAGTGGAACACTGCATAATTTGATTAGTGTTATTAATCAAATGGAATACTGCTCTTCTCCCCCCCTCCTGCTCGTTTTTGCCCATTCACCTCCGTCCCGTCATTCAGGCATACACACGTCTCTACTGCCCACGTTGCAGTCGACATGCAGTGAAAGTGACAATAGGCCGTGCACCTTTTAAAAACAATGATTTACCACTTGTTTCTTTCTCCCTTCTCGTGCCCCCCCCACCCCTCTCAAACCTATGCCCCATTCTCTCAGCTCAGGACATAAATCAATTGAGATGAAAGTTCCATAATTGTGCTTGCTGGGAGGGATTTGAGCAAAATTGCGCTATGAATTTTTTAAAGGGTATTTTTACTAGCTCTTCAACGAGACTTGGGCGGTGAAGGAAGGTGAGGCCACGAGGATTTATGGGCCTAGATTCTTCATTACCGAAGTAATTTTCCTGCAAATGATAGCGCAGCACCCTGGAGGGGGGAGCCCTGCTCGCCTGGGAGAGTCCAATCCTGCTTAATCTCTCGTGGAGAGAGAGAGAGCGAGAGCAGCTCAGAGCACTAATATCATCTGCACAGGACCGAGGCTCCATTTGTTCACATCAGGATCGCAGCTCGCGTGTTTGTGATTTATATTAATTGATTGCTCCGATTCGTTCCGAGAGCAGCCTCACACATTTATTTCATTATGGTGACTAGTTTCATTTGAACCCAACCCACTCCAGGGTCGTTTGTGAGAGCCACCGTTTTTCACCAAATATCTAAATCTGGTCACATATTCGCAGACGGACAACAGATATGCCGGCTGCACGTGTCCCCACAGAGATAATCGTTTTTATCATTTGAACCAGCATGTTTTGCACAAACACAAATCATTTTGAAACCAGAGTGAACAAATCCTGAGGCGATGATGTCATAGTCCCGCCTCTCTCTTAACACACACGCGCTAACGCCGCCTACAACAATGGCCGATCCCAATGTTGTGTTGGTGCTGCAGAAGCTGCTGAGCATCATGTGTCTGTTTGTCCGTCCACACAAACATCTCCTTTCTAGCTCCATTCGTATTCTCATTTGTTAGTTTGCATGACATGCTCCATGTCTTCATCTCTCTCTGTGGCGCATTTCTGTCACACGATGACAGCGTCACTCACAGGCCTAGGACATGCTAGGATATATTATGAAAATAATCAGTTCTGTCTCCGTGTGGACGTAGCTTTAGATATTTCATGTACATTTGTTGTAAGAAAATGAATGTTGGGTATGAGGGTACAGACCAGGTGACAGACACTGCTGCCTTTTCATCGACTGCCGTCGTGATGTACTTTGTTTGTGTTCATTTAAACCTGCTCTGCCAAGCTGTCGCTCTGTTTCTTCATCATAGGTGTTCTCCGTCCACCTCCGGCCTTTTCCTTTCTCCTCATTTTGAACTTTCTCAGTCCAAAATGGCTGACGCTCTGTCTCCATCTCTTTAGGTGCAGCCAGCAGCAGTGGCCCTTCTCAAGGTTAGTGCGTCCACGATGCCAGGTCTCATTCTGCATCCTGTCTGCCTTCCACTCAATTTTACAGCTCAGTAGTTTGTGAAGAAGTGGAGGTAAAACTGCAGCAAGGAGATAGAGTAAGAGAGAGAGAGAGAGAGGAGGAAATGATTGTGCATCCACAAGTTGAAGAGGATCTCATTCCACACACACTAACAACTGCAGATAATTAGTCATTCGGCCGGACATGAGACTCACTCAAGGGCTAAAAAAGCTTCCTAAGCGTTGTCACAGGAGTAACTTCAGCCCTCCTGGAACTCTTTAGAGCTAAAATTAGAAATATGAACCTTTTACCAGTCTCAAGGATGATGTGATATTTACGGTCCACCCATTTGTCTGTTGTCATCAGATCGTGATGAAAATGTGATCAGAGAGGTGTGTATGTGTGTGTGTGTGTTTCTACGAGCTGTAAACTTGCTAATGGTTGATGCTAGTGTCCATTAGCATTAGCTCATTGATGGCATGCTTAGCAGCAAGGTCCAGGATCATGTTGCCTCTGTCAAGAGTCTGTTGGTTGAAAGAAGAATCATTTTTGTTGATCAGATTGTGTGTGGATGCTTGGCTGCAGTGAGTAATGAGGATATTTGCGTCAGCCAAGGAGGTTTTGTTGCTGTTTTGTTATAGTGATGCTGCTAGTTCATGGCACAAGTACGTGCACACATTCCACAAAAAACAAACCTCCAGGAAAAAGTCATCACTGGTCTCCACTGATTAACGCCGTCATTCTAAACTTCGCTGTGTCAGTTTGAGGAAGTTCGCAGCCAGAGATAAATCCTGATGCTTCAGCCACCACATCCTCTGACACAAAAGCGAAGCATGACTAAGGTGGGTGGTGTGAAGAAGATCAGGGAAGAGAAAGAGAGAAAAGTTTGTCCTGGGCCTCTGCAGAGACACAGCGTGACCAATGGAGGTGAAGGGGAAGAATGGGACCATTCACTGGGCCTAATGAAAGAGCTCCTGCTGGGCTCTGAATGAGGGTGGGCCCGTCTGCACCACAGAGGCGTGCTCAAACCAGTGACCTCGAAAATTACCCAGGAAGCACTTTGGGACAGTCGCCCCAGCAACAGGCTGCGGCTCGCATGGTAACCAGGCGCTTCAATCAGTCCTTGGCAGCTTCTTAAGAGAGCGGAGTTCTTCTGTGAATTGAAAGACCGCCGTGTGAAATCAACTTCGAGGGACACCCCCAAGTTTTGTTTGGTTTTTTTTTCAAACGGGAGAACTGCCAGTGATTGTCCCATGTGAGAACGACCAGGAGCTCTCATCATCTTGGACAGGTGTTTGATATTTTGCCCTCAGGACTTCTTCCTCTGCAGACACAAAGACATGTTTGTCTTACGGCCCTTTTCCACGACACCGTTTCAGCTCAGCTCAGCTTGCCTCGGCTCTACTTGGCTTTTTTAGCGTTTCGGTCAGGGATTGAACCTGGTACCTGCTTTGATGAGGTTCCAAATGAGCTGAGTACAATACAACAATGGGACGTCTGCAAATGACCGGCCTCTGATTGGTCACTAAAGACAGAGGACACAAGAATCTCCCAGCTTTTTTAACAGTTCGCCGCACGGAAGTCAAGCATGTTTCATCTCTATGATTGTGTCCTACTCTCCCTTCTTAGCTCTCTGTGACTACAAAGACACCAAGTGAACAGCGAGTTCCCATCCGTATGTGTGTTTGTGAGTATGAAACGTGCTCACGGCACTTTCACGCAGCCGTCGCTGTGAACACCCCACTCGCATCAAGGTCCAACTGAATCGCAACGGAAAAGGACATGACTGGAACCAAATTGACTAGAGCTGGCCCTGTGTAGCGGAAAAGCAGCATTAAGTCCATGTATATGTACCGGCTGAACGTATATACGACGTTCTACCAGGTTAATTAGGCGTTGAAAATTGACAGCGGCTGTGAAAAAGATCTGATTTCAGAGCTTCCAGATGAGAGGACACTTCCCGTGAACTGGACATTAAGTTTACAAGCATCCTCGAGGATCCAGTTCATTGGATTGCATCTCTGTTATTTGGTTTAATATATTCAAGCTAGATGAGCCGGAGGCATGCAGGTCATTGAAGTTCCATTCCTGTCTCAGCTGCCTCACACAACTTTTGACAGCGTGAAATGACAATCCGCCCCTGCACGCATCTCCCACGTCAAAAAGTAATGAGATTGTGCTGCTGGAAATATTACTACAAAGCATCAGTCCTGCATTCGGGTCTGACTGCACCTTCAAACGGCGCTGCCTGCCTGCCTGCTGAAAAGGAAACGAACAAAAACAATCAGAATCAGAGACAGAGAAACGGCGAGGGAAGCTCCCCACGCAGAGGCAAACGAACACACCAGGGCCTTTCATCCTGAGAGTGATTAGCCATCCGAAGCGTTTTAAAACCCTGCTTTGAGAGCGTTCCTCAAACGGTGGGGTTCCATTGAGGAGTGGTGGTGAGATGTTTCTCGCTGGGAAGTGCCACTGATCTAGTCTCTAATTGTGGTGTCGCTGACAGCGCTGGTGTTGCTGCGAGCTTTGTAAGCGAGGCTTTTTGCTGCGCGCTTGTTCTCTTCCTGTCAGATCCACCACCAACAACACCAGAGAACAAAAAGCTCCCTCAGATTCTGTTCTTCGATCCATCGGTCTGTTGCTTTATGCACAATTACAGGTCTAATTTAACAGACTAATGCGCTTTGATGCTGCCTAGTGTGACCAACAGCGCTGATAAACGCAGGTTTTGGTTGGAGATATGTGAAATCAACTCGATGTAATTGCTTCCTTTTTCTTTTATCCTTTTCATTAATCCACATCTCGGAGAAGATCGTGACACTTTTGAGTCAGTCTCCGCCAACGTCTGTGCTTCACTCAGTGGAACTAGAAGGAGCCTTGAGAAAATCTGGCAAAGGAAACTTTTGGATTGTCTCCTGTCGCCACAACGCCAACGAGCATAGACTTGGAGGAGAGGCAGCCGGAGGACTGCAAGCGTTGACGATGGTGGGGTGGAATGGAGAGCGGGTAAAGCTCATAGAAATCAGTCTTATAACAACATTAATTGATGCTGCTGAGCGCCATATGTGGCGCCATATGGAGGCGCTGCCCCACAGGCCGGCTTATAATAGACAGCCCGCAGCGGTGTGCACACGTTGGCACGTTTACAAACAAGGGACGTCCCATTAATATCAGCCACGCAGACCGAGCAGGAGACAGCAGGAGACAGAGAGCGAGGGTGTATGTGTGTGTGTGTCTGTGTGTGTGTGTGTGTGTGTGTGGGTGTGTGTGTGTGTGTGTGTGTGTGTGTGTGTATGGGGGGAGCTGAGTTAAC
>CAAKHB010007226.1:69558-86907 GCA_901007665.1 Aeoliscus strigatus | reverse complement strand
CCCCCGCCCAACTCTACCTCCTTTCGCCCCCCTCCCTCCCTCTCGTCTTGCTGTTGGCCAGAGCACAGTCAACAACATCTGTAGCACTCATTACATGATGAAGGTGGGGATGAGAATGAAGAAGAGTAGGTCTCTGTCATTAGTTACATGACAGCACGAGTGTGTGTGTGTGTGTGTGTGTGTGTGTGTCAGTTACTCTAGAAGTGTAACAGGTCATAATTACAAGTCGTATCACTATTTCAAAGTGATGTAACCGATGACATTTGATGTCTCTTTTCAGTGGTGAATGAGGTAAATCAACTGTCATACAGGTGGCAGTGCACATTCAAAGGAGGGTGGTGCAAAGAACATGCAAAGCCACAAAAATGATATTGTTAAACAACACACTCTTCTACACTCAATGCACTCTATACGCTCTTATACCTTTTATTGTATTTTTACATCAACACTGTGTAGAGTCTGCAGACTCTCTTGTCTGCGTGGGATCTCTCCAGGTGGTCCCGGTTTCTTCCTTCTCCAACGTCATGCTGAGGTTTATCGGTCACTCTAAATTGTCCCGTAGGTGTGAATGTGAGTGTGAATGGTTGTCCGTCTGTTTGTGTTAGCCTTGCGATGAGCAACAGCAGCTTGAAATGGTATGCTGACACAGTCACAGCAGCTACAGTGTGTGGAAAATGATCCTAATCTGGTTGGCGTTGCCACGGTAACAAGTTGTCGTTAGTGCGATAACAAGCTGCACTCACTTTATCACTTGAAGTAAACAAAGACAAACACTGAGAACCAGAAAAACCTAAAGACAGTGGTGAGATTCAATGCAGAGCGACACAGACGGACAGGAGAAATGCTCTCACCGGCGTAGGACGCCCGTGTAGACAACGATGTAGTTCAACACAGAAGCATGGATCCACTTTAAGAGAATAAAAGTAGGAAGAAGAAGAGAGAGCGAGAGAGAGGAGGGGAGTAGCAGTACAGAGCGATGCCTGGAGGCTCAATCTGTTCCTCACTGAGCTACATCAGTGTTGGAGACGGCAGCCAGGGCTGCAGGGAAGCCTCCGCCCGCTCCATCAAACTGTCAGGCAGCCAGTGGAGCTGCACAGGGAGAATCTCAGCTGCCCCCCCAGGGCCGGTTCAAGTCAACATCCCATTTCCTTCCCTCCTCGCCTAATTTCTCCTAAGGCCCGACTTAAATTTCCAATGCCCAGTGTCTGCTGCTGCAGCTCAGCAGCGCCGGGCCACGGGCCATGTCTAAGCACTGGGAGGTGCTGAGGGTTTGTGTGTGTGTGTGTGTGTGTGTGTGTGTGTGTGTGTGTGTGTGTGTGTGTGTGTGTGTGCGTGCGCGCGCCTTCACCTCTAAATGGGACAGAGTAGTGAGATAGCTACAGTTCCTCGGTCAGCAGAGACAGGAGGAAGCCAGAGGGAACTTTGTGAAAGACGAACTGTGAAACAAAAACATAAATCAGGCCCTGTTTTCCCCTCTCTGTCTCTCTCTCTCTCTCTCGTCTCTGTAACCGATGTCCCCATTTCTCTTTCTCTACATTCAGTTCTGTATTCTCTGTCCCTTCAGCTTTTTGGCGGTTCCTTTCTTTCTAAGCTGAATAAATGCTCCCTGTCCCCTCGTACATCTGCCATTACTGTCTGTTCTCCCCCGCCGCACCACTCCGAGCATCACACCAGCCGGCTCTGTCACTCCTCCAGCGAGCGCCCGGGGAATTCTTGTTGGAAATGTCAAGGCGGTCCTTTAATTTAGTGTAGAAGGGGGACAGCTCTTCAAGTTTCCCCTCCCCCCCACTGCCACCACCGCATCCCCATCAATCTGTCCGTACGCTCCCTCTCCTCCTTCCTCCTCCCCACGTACTCTGCATGGAAGTGCGGCAGAGCGCTGCCAGGTCTCAGTGCTGTTTACATGGACTCTGGGTAATGTTAAAGTCTGCTTGCTTTGGCCTCGGTTCAGGACTCTATCTTTCCTCACCCTGGATTGATTTACATGGCCCCCACTGACTCGTCCCTTAAGTGTGTCAGCTCCAAACCAGAGGCCTCTGTGTGTGTGTGTGTGTGTGTGTGTGTGTGTGTGTGTGTGTGTGTGTGTGTCTTGCTCATGCAAAGAGCATTTCGTTAAAGTCGCCTCTCGTTTTCTCTGTGTTCTCCGTCAATGTGCCTCTGTGAATGGAGCTTTTGCTGAAGCCGTCTTTCTGTTTGCTCAGCCAACTCAGAGGTCCCAACTCAAATACGGTTTTAGCCTGAGAGCCGGTCTGGGCCCCCGTCGTCTCCTCTTCGGAGTGATTGCTGCCCAGCAGAGAGCGTCTATACGTTTTATTCCCTCTGGAGCTTCTCCGGGATCAATGCGTTTCTAATCCACAGTTCCCAGGTTGACCCAACGTAATCAGCTGACTTCCTCTGTTGGTCTTCTGGTGAGGTCATAGGTCAAATTGTTGTATAGATTTGATGTTGTGATCTAATTCTTTTGTTGCTGATGGAATCAGCTCTCTTTGATTTGAGAGAGTTAAACCGTAAAATCCTGTATTAGAAATGTGACACTGGGCTGTTTGGGCGGCCTAATTCACATTTATGGATCATCAGATCAGATCAGAATTATGAGCTTTAGAGTTTGGGGTATTAGTGGAATCACAGACAGACGTTACTATCTATCTGTCTATCCATAAAACTGGCAGAAAAGAGAAGAAAAAAATGTTTCCCCCCTTCTTAATTGTTAAACATCACCATTATTCACTGATGTTTGGTTGGTGCCATGTTAATGGGAAGCTCTGTATGTAATGGGAAGGACAACAGACACCATAGGAGTTGGTTGGAGGTGTGTTTCAGTAGCCTGACCGATACCAGCAGCACACACACACACACACATACACCCCACATGCTCACATAAACTATGAGAAGCCGTGCGGTCCCTGCGATGCTGGAACCATCCTGAGATTCATTCCCACTCCCTCGGTCCTTCGAGTACCAACGCTCTGCAGCTCCTCAGCTCACTTTGCCTCAGAGCAAAGAAACAGAACATCCCGTTGATACATTATGAAAGTGGAGCTGAAGTGATGTTCCACCCGCCGGCACCTGGCCACTGAACCTCCGGTAGCTCGGGGGGCCTCGGGCCCAGCAGGAGGTCCCGCAGCCAGCCCAAATCTCTGACTCCACACCCCATCAGAGTCACCATGGCGACATTGTCTCCACACCTCATCCCAGGGTCCATGGGGGGTAAATTGCAGGGGAAAATTGGTGTTGTTGCACTGGTACCAGACACATTTTCTAAATGGACCATTACCTCCTCGGTGGGTTCTCACGCTAGGAGGTTGGAGTTTTTCCGGACTCTCTCTGATTATCAGGTGTTTTGCCATGTGAGAGCCCGGACAGATGTGAAAACATTTCTCATGTCTCTGTGAGAACTCTGTCGACTTTTAGTGGATGAGGGAGTGAAGATGCTACTCAGTCGTCATGGGGACGCTTTGGTTTAACATACCCTGCAATGCGTTCTTTGTTCCTTCTTCGGATTTATCATATCAGCTGCATTGACAACCAGGGCTGTCATAAACATTATAAACAGGTTATTTGCACACTTGTAACTCGTGTAGTTAGTAGATAGTTGACAGACAGTGATGCTTAATACAGCTTCCATCACAATTGATTTAACCCTCCCACCATGTACAGCAATTTAAAATTATTAAAAGTGAGTTTAAAATATCACTTACTTCAATAACATGAACTGTGTGAACTGTCCACGGCGACATGACCTTTGCTGGGACGTTGGAGGGGGGCGTCTTTTCATAGGTGGAGGTATTGGTGTTCAAAGACTTCTTTTTATTGCTAAATTGCGCTGTTCCTTTCACTATCACTCACTGTCTCTCTCTCACACACACCCACCTCACAAGGCACCCACATCCAGTTCTTTCTAACACTTCTTCCACCCAATCATCCCTTCTTTCCTACAGAACACCACCCACCCCCCCCTGCCTGATCTTGCTGTTGTTTTTTTTTCCCTTCTCTTGACCCCCCACTGTGCTGTGTGTCCGCGCGTGTGTGTCTGAGCCGTAGCTAGCATTCGTCTTTCCGTTCAGCTGCAATAGATGCTTCTTATTAAAGGAGAAGCACCATGCTGTGCTCGGCTGATGGTATTTTTTCCTCCTAGCCGGCTTCAGCCAAGTGAAGCTTCATGTCTAGTGGCCAAGCGGCATGCACCCAGGGAATAGACACCACCGCTTGTTACTCTCCATTACTGTGGGTTTAAACTCATATGCAGTAATAGACTAGAGCGGCAGTGATCTTTATCGACCGTAACACGTGTACGCTGCTTTCTTGAAGCTCAGTTTTCTTTATCTCATCTCATCTTATCTGTGGATGATATTATAGATGGATGAAGAGGAACATTGTTGGGTGTGATTCTCCTCCCATGAGATTTGACAGAAAAAATCACTGATAATTCAAGTTCCTTGAACCTGTTCATAAATGGATAATATTGTTTATTATTATTATTGATTGTTGTTATTATTATTGACTTGCTGGTCTGAAGAGCCAAATCCCTCCAAGTGTGTTACTTGGACAAGCTGTGACGAGTTGATCCGTTTTTGACTGGAATTTCGAAAAGAATAACAAAAATTCAATCCTATTCAATCGCGGCGCTTCCTACTTTCATGTACACTAGTGGGAAGAAAGACCTCCTTTCATGCAGGTTTCATTTCACTTGAGTAGAAAGAAAATCTGATGGTTGTGTTTTATCCGTCAACAGGTGCGTTTCTCTTCTGTTTGCACTGACCGAACTCAGACATTTTACTTTTTCTGCAGACAGGAAAACAACAGACGAACTTCCTTGAGCCTCGTCTTCTGCAAGGACTCTTGATCCCTTACACACACACACACACACACACACACACACACTCACACACTCACACTCCTGAGATCTCAGCCACTGAGCCTTTGCACTGATTACTCTCGTTACTTAATTATACATTGGGACCCACCACACACAGGACAAAGGGCCACTGTGCCTCCATTGACCCAACTCCCTCCTCATTGTGCCCGTCTCTGAAAGCGAGTCAAACAAAATAAAGAGGCTCCACTTAAATATGTTGCCACAGGGACTTAATTGACAGATTGAAGGCGTTTTTTCAGTGGGGGCCCTTTCCCTCTCGACGATTCTCTTCGCTTCAATTGCTCTGCTTCTCAAGTTTCCTGCTGTGAGGTCCAGAGCGAGTGGCCGCAGCTTCACCAGCCTGTTTCCAGCAGCTCATCTCACGACTCAGACACAGGCCAAAGACCTTTCGTCACGACATGGAAGAAAGAAAACTCTTTTGGTTGAGCATGTTGTAGATTTATGCATCCAGGGTCGTAGATTGTTGGCTAAACCTTTAAACCAAACCTTCCAGTTTGAAAGACATGTCAACATTGATGATGATTTAAAAGCAGAAAGAGCAGATACAAGCAGTTTGTGTCAGACAACAATATTCAATACTGCAGGTGTTTTTTTGTCATGTTCTCTGCAAACACAAATCAAATCTAACATGCTAATATGAACATGCAGTTGTTTCAGTCCTTGTATTGTCACCACCTTCACTACTCACTGCTGGTTCCACATTGGAGGCATCATGTTTTCATACACACACACACACACACACACACACACACAGACAACATGGTCTGGGTGAATACACTTTTCTGATCTTCTGGCAGCTGTGTGTCAAAACCGTGTAATGCACATGTAGTTTTTCTCCAGGTGAATCTTTCCAATATCCATCTGTGGCACAACCTGCAAAATTTCGCTCTTCCCTTCTGACAGATTTACCATCTAGCCCTAATCCTAGTGAAATCAGGTCAGTGCTTGTCAACATATCTACGTGAGTTTGTCGTTGGCTCTTGAACAACAGGGTAAGCTGCGTTTCTCATCATCAGTTTGTTAAATCTGACTGACTGATTCTTTCATTGGATGCTTCCAACAATGTGGAAGACTTCGCTTGCCCTCTCAATGTTAGCTTTGGCTCTGGACCGCGTCGCGTTTCAGAACAAAGACGCTCTTGTTTCCGTAGTTCCTTTGATCGCAGCTGAAGTCTGATGTACAAATTAAAGGCTGGTGTTTGTCACAAGGTGGATTTTAAACACGAACCTTTAAGAGGCACCATTCACAGCGTCTGAGCGCTCTGTGTCCTTCAGATACCATCATCACATTCTAAAGCCCAGGGAAGAGGCCAGATGACGACCTGCCGCTGAAAGCAAAGTCATTGAACGGTGCTCGGCATGAAAGCCGCCACTATTATTAGTTTTTTCATCTTTTGAAAGTTTACAGCATTGAATTTGTGACAGAAGCATCATAATAGTGTTCTGCACGTCTGTGTCTCTTTGGAAAACTTGAAAACCTCTCAGAGACTCTGGTACTCCGCTTTTCTTCCTTCATCCTGCGCTGTTTGCACTGAAAGCTGTCAGTGAATGAAAGGTTGCACACAAAAATAACATCTGCACTGATTATGAGCTACGAGAGGCAGCAAATGAATAATTCCGTCTTTCCTGTGTCTTTTCCGTTACAGTGTGACAGCGAGAGTGACGTTGACGACAAGGTAAGTCTGCTTTTCCTGTGTTTATTCACCCCCCACATGAAGGAGCTGAGAGTTCTGAATAACAAATTTGAGCTCTCGACTTAAAAAGAGAGACAGAGAGACGAGGGTTAAAGACGTGCCGTCAGCCCCACCGCTGTTCGCCATTTGCATTTCACACCGCGAGAAAGTGACAAGAAAATACGCCACAGGAAGTGACTTTTTTTACTTCATGCATAAAAATGTCTGAAGGTTGGATTTAATCGTTGTAACGATCATCAATGTTAAAAACAAACGCACCTCGGTTGTTTTTTATGAAATCCTTTCACTGCTCATCTGCCTCACAAATAAAGTGTAACGTGTTTGATTCCTGCTCGGGGAACTTCTGTGTGAAGTTGTCTTGTTCTCCCCGTAGCTGCGTGGGTTTTGTCAAGGTATTCTGGATTCCTCCCACAGTCCAAAGACGTCAGGTGAAATGACATCTTTGTTCACACAGAGACAGAACTGATCTGTTTCTGTTTTATTTCAAAGAGGTTTCTCATTAACACAAAATTGTCCCCAGAAATGTGTGCGTCCACATATACTTAGTCCAAATGCTGTCAAATATCCTCCAGGCCTGTGAGTGGCGCTGTGACGCACCATCAGAATTACACCATGGAGCACACGATGTAAACAATCACAGAAGAAGATTGTGGAGAATACGAATGGGGCTAGAAAGAAGACATTGTAGTGTGGACGGACGAACACGCATCACGCTCAGCAGCTTCTGCAGCACCAGTGCAGCGCTGGGATCTGCTGGGATCTGTTGGGATCTGTTGTTGTGGGCGGGGTTGGCCTGTGCAGGTGAGGCGGGGCTATGACATCATTGCTTGAGGAAAGATGC
The DNA here is from genome assembly GCA_901007665.1 of Aeoliscus strigatus. NCBI lineage: Eukaryota > Metazoa > Chordata > Actinopteri > Syngnathiformes > Centriscidae > Aeoliscus > Aeoliscus strigatus. The sequence goes on along the minus strand of CAAKHB010007226.1, from coordinate 79,497 downwards.
ATATATGTTGTAAAAACACAAACCTGGGACCTAGTTTCACAAATGATCGTATTCGCTCCAAAACGCTGTTTCATGTGGAAGAAATGACCAAATGATGGACATGGGGGCGTGGCCTTAGTTCCTCTGCTCTGCTCTGAATCATCACTTTGTCCCGGGGAAAAAACACAAGCACACTAAAATGTGCCACGTCATTCTGGGTGAAGACATACTCTCCATTGATTAAACAACCACATACAGTATCTCTAAACAACTTGAGCCCCTCCCAGTGCCAGCTGGGGTTAGCGCCCCCTTCTGGGTCGCAGTTACAGAAAAAAACAATGAATTTTGCTCCTCATTGGCTTTCAAACAGTTGGTCAGTGTCTTCTATGTGTGCATGCGTTGCAGAGAAGGCGGCTGACTGATGTCAGGTTACAAGGAAAAACGCCTTTAGGGAAAAACTCACGCTTCCTAATTCCTCTACAGTTCAGCAATTACTCCCTGGTAAATGAATGCGATAGCATGTCTAATCTCCTGTAAGCTCAGCTCCCTGTTCAGTGGAAACGTCTGCAGCGCCCCCATAAATAAAACATTGGTAGCAGCCTTTTGCCATTTGCATTAACTGTAGCCTGGCAAGTCAATAGGCTTTTATCTCTTCATTGAAGCGAGAGAGAGGCGAGGGCGCGAGCTCGTTGACACGACAAAGAGACGAGGCAGGTCTGTCAGTCTCCATCCGGCTTCTCAGCATCACCGTGGGGGGGCGGAGAGGAAAGTGTTTGCTTTTCGGTGTGTTGTTTTCTTCCCGCGACATCAGTTCTTTGAGACGTGTAGAACTTCCTATAGTGTCAGAAATATTCCTCGTTTGATATTTTAGAGTTTGATAGCATGTTGCTTCCAGCAGAAGGTAAAAGGAGACGGATGAGAAAAGAGAAGAAATGTTGTCGCAGAAACTCAGAGGTGTTTGCAGATTGTGCTTGTTGTCTGCACTTCAGAAATGCTCCATATTTAGCTTCAGGTGGTGGTTTAGTTTCACCAGTTTAGATGTACTGGGATGTGATTCAAGACGCGGTGGAGTAGCGTTTCCGTCTTCTCCACTGTTTAATTTTGTACTAATTACTTTGCTGTCACACTGATGCTCTGCCCATTTACTGACAAGTAATATGTCATAGAGTTAAGAATACAAAAGTTTAAGGGGCTGATGTATGGATGCAGAAAAAAAGCGGTATTACTTGTTCACACCAAAAGTGTAAGATAGCTTCTTCTGGAGTCAGACGCTCTCACTCGCTATTTCCCACACAACGAAAAAAATATCCACAGATGTTCTGAAACTGACAGCAAGAAAAAAGCAGTTTCCTTCGACATATTCTTCCAAAATATTAGCTTTGTACAGCTAGCATATGCTAGCAGAAGGGCAGCTCAGTTGATTCAGAGTGAAAATCCACTTTGATATCTTATTGTCTGAGCAGGAGCCAAAGTCAAGAGAATTGTTAACAATGACAAATTGTTTTCTAATTGTTTCCTTTGCTTCTAATGATGCAGTGCAAATAGACACATGTATAAAAACTAACAGAAAACAGAGTGTTAATAATGGAGATAATGAGATGGAAATCGGAGGAAAGCTGAGGAAGACTCTGGAAAATAGGTTGACAGGCCTCACCAGAGGCTTCGATGGTGTAAAAATTGGATTCTATGAGGAGAAAGACAAACTGTCATTTGTCATTATCAGTCATTTCCTGCAGCAGCTCCTCCGCCGGCCACCGGCCAGCTGAACACCGGCACGCTCAGGATTTCACACATTAGCTTCAGGAGAGCATGACTTCCAGGTGTGGTCATCGGATGCCATCAGCTCCGCTCAGCTTGAATAACGGTGATGAGACGCTGAAAGAAGGTGCTTCATGAAGCTCGTGTCAAACCGATGCTCACAGGACAGAAAATGAGGTTTCCAGAAAGTGTTGGCCGTGACGGAGGGCGTCAGGGCAGCGTAAGGTCGCTGAGGCTACTCCAAGGTGACACACATGCCTCCACCTCGAAGAGCTAATCAGTCAATATTATATTGATACAGACGGGGCAAATAGTGCAATAATTTATTTAGTGAGCAGTCATCAAACCATGTCACATTTAACATTTAACACATTTAAACTTACATTTGTGCAATAGTGGACATGTCACAATATCATATCACAACTAAAGTATCTTGTCTTGATGATGTTGTATCATGGCGTCTGTTCTTACTCTCCCTGCTACTAATCAGTCCAGATACATATTATGTTCTAATCACTTGTGACTCAGCTGCGTGATGTGGCAAATATTCAGTGGATAAAAAACAAAATCTATGTCCTTGAATGACCGAGCTGACATCCACGGGCCGGAGGGAGTCGTCACATAGCAATTCCTGTGTTCGTCCACAGAAGGTCTGTTGTCTAAAAGTGAGAAAAATCATTTATTCTTGAGTCAAATGTTTATTTCTCCAAGTCTGAGAACTCATGGCAGTAGTTTGATTCTTCAACGAGGGTAAAATCATGAATTGATGTGCTTGTGTTTTAAACTGCATTAGCTTGATGTTGCTGAGCGACTGACTGCAAGTGCAAGTAGTGCGGTACGCTCCCCTCCAACCTGTGAGCAGAAATAAACGCAGCAGCATCCTGAAAAAACGGGCCGAAAGTACATGATGTTTGATTTCATAATGTTACAAAACAACTCTGGATAAAACTGTTCATTTGTGTTCAGTTTATATTTTAGTCTCTTCAGACCTGAATCTGTCAGACTTCAGGAAAAGTGCTTTTTAATTAGTATTATTGTTAAAAACCCACTGCTGCCTTTGATCAATCACAGCGTCCGACATACCTGAGATACTTCAAGTTTGGCAGGTCGATGGGTCCGGCCTTGATGAGGCAGGAGGAGAAAAAGAAGCATCGTTAATCGCATCTCCATTCAACCCCTCGTTGTCTGTCCTCACCGACTCGTTTGTAATATTCTTCTGTGCAAATAGCGTCACACAGCGTCTCACTGTGTTAGTCGCTAATATCCTCGACCTCATGTCAGACGTTAGCACCTACGCTGACGTCTCGCCATAGCCCCAGCGGATGACACCCAGTTTGACTAATTCTATTTGCTCTGATTTACCAGGCAGTCAGGAAGCACTGTGTGTGTGTGTGTGTGTGTGTGTGTGTGTGTGTGTGTGTGTGTGTGTGTGTGCGTGCGTGCGGTCCATTACCACATCCTGTCTATGAGCTCTTTTAAGACTCGGCCGGCGACGCACACACTCTGATTGACACAATAATTCCTGCTCTACCCTCTTATCTTCCTGCTGCGCACAGAATGAATGTCATATCACTGCGTCTCTGCTGGCTTATCAGTCGCGGCTCGTCAGCTCACCATGTCTCGTAGCCGATGTATTGGCAGGGTTCTTTCGCCGAGGTTAATAGCATACAAAAAGCAAGAGCACTGTGTGTGTTGCCATCTTGGAACCTGGGAGAGGGAGCAGTCACATACATTCATGGAGGCGGGTCCAGCCTCCCACATGCTCCGCCTCCACCGTCGTGGCGTCACTGAGGCCCGACGGGTCTGTGCGAGTCAGATTCAGTCACAAACACGCGCCCACCAGGACGCTGACGCTTTTTATATGGACGGGAAAAATGGAGCAGCTTAATGTTTCGACACAAGTGATCATCCGTCCTCATCTCTTTAATGAAATTAGATTAAGTGCACCTGGGAAAGAGCTGAGAAAGCAGAATGCCTCGCCACCTTCTTTAATCTAAAACCAATTTGCCAGTAATACCCCCCCACACACACACACACACACATACACTCAGCTTGGGATTTGCTGGCCTTGATTCAAAATGGAGGAGGAATGAGATGAGAGCAGAGCTGACTGGTTGCATTCAGCTCCCACAGGCACTGTGAAATTAGAACTGACACCGGCAACACAGGCCGTAATATGGAGATGTCATTTTTCTCCTCTTAAATTTTTGTCTTTATCCCCCCGCCCCACCCACCCCGATGCTTGTTACTCACGTCGAAAGATGAACCGTGGTGTGACTATCATCTATAGTTTGGTTCTCTGCAGTTTCAAGAAGAATCTCGAGGTGACAATTTACATCATTTGCTTTGTCGACGCACCAGAAATGTTTTGTCAGTATCAGGTGGTTTCCATACCCATCGAGCTGTTCGATTATACCTGAACGACGTCTGAGGAATGTGTCTGCAGGGTTTTCTCTTTTTTCTTTTTTCTGTGCAGCACATCTGTTGTTCATTCGTATGTTCAGGGAGGAAATGTGTTTCTGCAGAGAAGAACGAAGCCCTCAGTCCTGACAGTCAGCACACACAATGTGATGACTTTGTGTGTGCACTCGGAGGCAAGTGAGTCTAAGGGCACAGTCAGTGCTGTAGTCAGCCCCAGTGCACGTTGGCAAGGAGAGGCGTGATGACAGAGAAGGACTGTGAGCGTCTGCGGGGCCTACCGGCAGACACAGACGACTGACAGCGGCAAAGATGGCTTGTCACTAGCAGTGTATGTCATACAGCTGGGAGGGGACAGTCAACATGGCCGTGGCGTTATTGATGTGGCACCTAGTAGCCTGGGTTCACATTCTATCCTGAAGGCTAGCACTGATGTTAGCATCCAGGATGGAAATAGAAGGGATGTTGGAAGTAAAACATGGCAGCTGCTCAGAACGGGGAAAATATGAACCGTGACATGGCGTCTGGATTTATTCGTCTCCTTTGAACTGACACATAACGCCGTTGTTCGTGTTTATACTTGTGCGTTGTGTTTATTTTTTCTGGTTCTCAGTGTTTTCATTCGTTTACTTCAAGCGATAGCGACTGAAAGCGAGCGGCTCTCATACTGCACCAACTACAACATGGGCTCGGAGCCACGGACAGAGTCTGTGGGCGGGGCTTAACGTCTGTCACTTGTTGTCAGAATCTACTTCTCTCAACATGTGACTCCAGGTTCTCCAGCCACGTTTGTGTTGTCAAAGTTGATGGTTCCTCTGGTTCTGTTATGATCCAAACACGGTGTTTGAGCGCCAGCACTCTGCTGAGGGCGGAATCCCAGCCCCACTCAGCCGTATAGAACAGCCTGTGATCACTGTTATTGAGGGTTTATTGTTGCCTCCAAGCCACACGGATCCATTTGTAGATCAAATGCTGTTTTCTCACCTGAGAGCACCGCTGCTGTAATAAAAGAGTTTTGTGGAATGGCCAGGTGAAACGCTCGAGTGCACAATTTTCAGTTCAATGATTCGGTGATATAGAAGACATGGCATGCTGTATGGAACACGTTGTGGAGAAGTACACAGGCTATGATGCCGTGTTATGTTGAATTGTAGCATAAAATCTGTAAACGTTTCTTTGTTCTCCTTCAGATCCCCGCAGCTGCAGTTTAATTCAGGTTGTTGTTTTATGTCTTAGGTTTTGACTGATACAATGTGAATGTGACTCAATGAGCAGCCTGGAACCACGTCTCTGTTTTTGAAGTTTCCTGTGTTTGAATAACAACATCCATTTCCACATGAGCCTGAAAGTAAAAACTGACAACATATTGGAAGCAGATGTTTTGTTGAAAAAGTTGTGTGTGTGTGTGTGTGTGTGCGCGTGAATGTAAGACTTAAATGCTTCTGATCGTGCGTAAACATAATGCCTAAGTGGGTTTTTATTCAATAAACATGGTTGGGGTGTAATTACTTTCACATTTCTCCCGGCTGGAAACACACTACGTCTGTTCCTGGTCGGCTCAAGAGCTTCACCTCACGGTGTTTCCTCCTGGAGGATCACAGCTCCAATCTTCTGTTCTAACAGGAAATAGTGTGAGTGAGGTTCATGGTGCGTTCCACTCGCAGATGACTGACGGGTCTGTAGCACAACGTGATGTGATTTCCAGGTGAAGACAGAGTTGTTTGCCTTCCACTTTTGTCACATCATTGCAGGTCAGTAAAAGTCGGTTCCAACACTTTGGCCAGTATTCGACGTACAACTACACCGTAACAACATTCCCATTGACTGCAAATCAAACAGTTGTGTGTGTACGAGTCACTGAAATGAAACTAAAGACCTAAGTGATACAAAAACAACAGTCTTCTGTCCTCTGAGTTGGACAGAAGACCGAGACAAATATACGAAAATGTCGTGCGTTCCACTTCGCAACTTCCTATTGGGGTCTCAGAAACCGTCTGGAATTCCACCTCGGACTGAGTGGGACGTCTGTCTCAGTTGGAGTTAATCAGCTAATTGGTGCGTTAATCACTGAATCATTGCCTCTTTGTTGTTGCACTCGTAACTGTGGAAAACTCAGGAAAGAGTTGACTCTCAGTCTCATGCCCCCCCACCTCCTCGCTCCTGCTACCCTTGAAGAGAAACACACTCCATCTTCCTGCTTCCAACCACTTGAACATCTCCAAGTCAATCTAAACACTGAGATTCCTGTGGACGGGCCAGCGAGCGCCAGACCTCAGGCCCGACAGGCCCAAGCTGCTCGGAGCTCTGGAGGGAGCCAACCTCACACCCCCGCTAGAGTGTGTGTGTGTGTGTGTGTGTGTGTGTGTGAGTGTGAGTGAGTGCTGTGGGGCTGTTGAGATCAGACCCAAAAACACACAGCTGCCTTCAATTAGACCAGAAACCTCAGTCGCTGTGGTTATTACACAAAACCCGTCTGCTTTGATCTGCACCCGCCCAGGGAAAAGGTACAGGGCTTGAAAGATTACGGAAAGAGTAATTATCAAAGGCTGCTCCGTCAAAAAGTTACCTGGGGGATTTTTGGGCGCATGGGGGGCAGAATGAAGCAGGTATTAACGATGGTCGTTGCAATTATTTTCACTTTTTCAGGAAGCTTTAATTAGTGGACACATCTGGCCGCCGAACTTCAGCCTCTTCTGGAGTCACACAGGTACAACCAGAGCTGATCCGCTGTGTCGGCGAGCATCTGCAACATCACAACGGTCCTCCTGCCAACGGCCACTGACACGGCAGCTCCGGCATCCATTAAATTAATTTGACTTCATTAGTGCGGAGCTGCCAGGCCTGAGGTGCCCGCAGCGAGTCTGGGGGCAGGGAGGTGGCGTTTGAGTGGCATCAGCCGCTGTGCTGAGAGGAGAGCCAACACATGGCAGTGACAGACAGAATATGGCAACGCTGCTTACGCCGGGACGTGGGCCAAACAAGGCCAGGAGGCGTCACTGGCTTGAGGGGCGCTCAATCAACACCCAGTTGGAGCATTAACGCCACGTGTGACCCGGCACGTCGAGGCTTCAGGTCGCCGGGCTGCCTGCGAGTCATGTGCACGTGGTGATATGATCCGGGGCGAGGTCCAGCAGGTTGACGCAGCCGTCACCTTTGTGTTATTACGTCACACCAAAAGACGCTTTCGCTGGGATATTTGTTCAAATTTACTAGTGAGACTTGGAGGTGGAACTTAAGGTCACTCGACAGGTTTGTCTCATGTGTTTGTAGGCACAAGAAAGACTCAAATTCAGATTCAAAATCTAAAATCTAAAATAAAACTGTGTTCGTTTTTTACACAGATCATGTTTTTGATGGTCACTTGGTCCGTTGTGTCCATTTCAGTGACTCGTAGACACACAAGTGTTTGTTGTCAGTTGGAATGTTGTTGCGTGTGTATTTGCACGTAGAATACGAAGCAATGTGTTGGTTAGACACTAACAACTAAAAGAAGAATGTATTTTTCCGACATGTGATGCAATGTGTGTTTCATGAGATGACTGTGAGTGAACTAGAACATCAGGAAAAGGGTTGTTGTATTGTCAGACTGTAAAGTTGATTGAGAACATGGTTTGTGACGTTTGTCTGAATAAAACTGAATGGAAATGTTCAAGTTTTATCTGTAAAACTACTTTGCAGAGAGGTGCAGAGCATCGTCTGCAGACCTGAGTGTTTGTTTGGGCGTTCGGGGGAGGAAGTGACTTCTTGTACTTTAGTGTTTGTCATCTACGTTCATTTAAACGTTCACAAAGCTTCCACGCTTCCACGCTTGGCAGCGTTTCCAACCTGCAGCCTCGTCCGAAAGGCTTTTTATAACCTCGGTGTTCGCTGTCCCCAGTTCTGCTGGGAGTGGTGCACTTGATGAATACAAGTGTGTAAATAAATAAATAATGGGAAGCATTAAGTCCGTATAGTACTGGAAGTCCGCCCGCGGGTGCTGAGTATTCTGTCTGACAGCAGCAAGCACTTTGATCAGAAGGCCCCGTCTGAAGATCGCTTCCACATCTGCACAGGGGGAACGAGCTGTAAACTGCCAAGAAGCATTTTAATGACGGTTGGATTATGAAATGAAAGAAGGCTCCAGATGGCAGCCAGTGCAGCGGCTGTGTTTCTGAGGGAGGCTGTTTCAACAGCTCTCCTTTTTTATTGGTAAAATACAGGGTGAAAAACTGCGCGGGGCTTATTAGGCGTCCTGTTGTGATGTTGCTCCGCTGGCCAAGCTGTTCGCCGTGGCCCCCATCCAAGCATACCTCTATAAATTTTTAGCAGTGCCTTTAAATCTGGAAGATCCGTGCTTGTTAAGTTGACCCAGGCTTCATCAAATCCCCACACTGTGTTTGGCCTTTCAAAGGCTCGCTTGTGTCTTTTTTTAGAGCAGCTGGATGAAAGCGGAATATAACTCAATATAGACTGGGGAGGTTAGCGGGGGCGCGCTCATTACCATCTGCCTACAACCGCAGTTTAGTCCTTAAACAACTTAATTCCTGCGTGATTTCACTGGCTTAGTAATACGACGGCCTGATTAACACAATGACTCTGCGGTCGTGTTTTTCAGCAGAAACTCTCACCGGGGCGTCGGCATCTCTCCGCCTCCATTAGTGGCCAGGAGGGAGAATCAGTTGGATTTAGCGTGTTAAAGCCCAAACGGTGTAAATATTGAATATTGGAATATATTACAGAGTTGCTGTGGGAGCTGCTGGAGAAGGTTTGGAGGCGTTGTTCAGTGATGAATTCGATTTTTTTTGAGGTTATAAGTCACCATTTCATGTGATTTGTTGACCTGTGAATCCAGACGTACCGACATGTCTGAGCACAACCATCATTAACGATGAACAGAACCAGTTTGGACCAATCACATGGGTCTATCTGGTGGAAGCGGGCTCGGCGCCATGTGGGCGGGGCTTAGCAGGATGACGACAGTGGTTATGTACAAGAAGCAGCCGTTTGAATCAAAGACTCTTGCTCTCTTCTCCAAAACAAACTGCCGCTGACTCATTTCTCCGCTAAAGTCACCGTGTGCGTTACTCTGATTGGTTGGAGCATGCAGTGGTATTTTGACATGCATTTGGTGACGCCCCGTGAGTTGCAGGTCCATCGCTCGTTGACAGAACCTGCATCTTTTGTGGCTCTGAATTCACAGGTTAGTGATTTTGTCTCGTACACATCTTTGGCCCGTTGAGTGTGCCTGAGATGTGAATGGTCCTGCTGTAAGAAGCTGGTTGTCTCTTTTCAGATGATCTGAATACTTCGCTGCCCTCGCTGCTAATTTAAAATCAATTTAAGAAAATACATAATACTGGCAGCTATTTTTTTTCCAGCTTCAGAATACTGCTGCGATTTGTGCTCCCAGAACCACCAAAGTTAATCCACCCTGGTGTCTGTTTCAAAGACAATTACTGCTGACATCACAACTGTTGGTGGGCTGGTTTGTATCATTTATGTGACTTGAACACTCATCTCTCACCCAGAGAAGACCCCCCCATGATAGCAGAGACACACTTGTCTCCTTTCGAGCTGAGCTGAGACAGGCAGCTGACAACCTAATGGACTCATTTGTAATCAGGAAAGAGGACATGATTTGACAGAGGATCTGAGCCAGACCCACAAACGACCCCCCCCCCACACACACACCCGCCAACACCTCCTTCACTGCTTTTTCCATGGAGGATCATCAAAAAAGAAGGCGCTTTTGGTATTTCACCTCTGCTGAAAGCTTCTGGCTCTGTCATATTTCTTTTCTTCCTC
>CAAKHB010007226.1:47009-65940 GCA_901007665.1 Aeoliscus strigatus | reverse complement strand
GGGGTGGCGGGGGGGCTTTAACAAGCCCTAGATTGTTAGTGACAGGCAGATACTTCAACACTTAAAGTAGAAGGTTTGATTTAATCACAGAGCTGTCATTTGTTATTTGTCTGCTCGCTCCACCGGGGCCACGGCTGATCAACTGCCTGGTCCCACGAGAGCCTTTTCCCCTGTAATGTCTAAATCCCCCGCACAAATTAAAGAACGCCACAACCCCCCACCCCCACACCTCCTATCCCTACCCACACCTCTACGCCCCTCCGTGCTTCAATCCTGCCATGTTAAGAGACAAAGGCTCACAGAGGAGGGTGTGATTGGAGAGACGACAGGGAGGAGCAATGTCCGCGATGATGGAACGAACATGACGGTGGGACAAACGCGACAGAAAGAATGTGACAGAAAGTGCAACGTGTGCGATGGAATGAGCGAGATGGACCAAGATGCATCATTATTAGCATGCAGGTGTTAGCATCACATCACAACAAATAACAAAGGAGTTCCTCGCTGTTCTTCATCGCACCGCATGCGTTTCAGTTGCCGTCCAAAGTTGTCTGAACTACAGACAGGGAGTTGTAAATGGAACACACACAGACACACAAATAATTGGTATTTGCAGACTTTTCATTTTTCGCTCAATTTCAGATTAAGACAAGTCAATAACAGCATTTCTTTTGTCTGTGGACTGAGAGGAGAAGACGTTGACTCCGAGTCAATCAGAGGGATAAAAGAGGTCACTGGCTGTAAAACGGAGGGAGGAAACAGGTTCAGTCAGGTCACCCAGCAGGTAAAAGTGTTCCCTTTTAATTACGCTGAGAGGATATGATTCTTTTATAAAGGCCAGGGGCCAGTCAGTGCTGCTCATTAACCCTTCGTCCTCCTTGCTGTGCTGACTGACTTATATTAAAGGCTGAGCGCCACACACACACACACACACACACACACACAGAGACTTCTTCACTCGTTCCTCTCACCTGTTTCTTGCTTTGCGCACAAACGTTTTGAGAACATATGTTTGAATCGATTCATTCCTCCTTCTTCCCTCTAATACATTATCAACTCTCGAACTCCAGTTGAATTGGGTGTCAGTAGTTCGGGAAAACATCATGCTCTGGTAAAATATGCCTGTGTGCAGTTAGAATGGGATAGGACGACGTGTTGGTGTCACGGGTACGTGCCGATGGCACAGGTGAGGACGTGCTAACTGACGCAGACACAGGTAAGTAAGTTTCAGATATAGTCCTGCCCATCGAACCAATCACCAACTGGCTCTCCTACGCTGTAACACCTTTCCTTCATGTCATCCTGCCGCTCTGTATTTGATTCAACACCTCTCTCCGCCTCCCGGCCGCCTCTGATTAGACCCAGTCTTCAGGAGACGAACACACTGCAAACAATTTATGATGCCTCAGATCTGGCCTCTGTACCTTTGGGAGCTTTTCTCCACTCTCTCTTTCTTTTGGGGTTCTGCCAGTAGAACATTCAGATGTGTAATCTCTCACTGGAGGATCGGCAGACAGACAGACACATGTGCGCAGCACACATTTGTTTTCCTGCTCTTGACCTACGATCGACTAGCGCTGCATCGAGAGAAGGAGAAAGAAAGGTTCGCCGCACAACAGATGGTTCTCCTTAAGGAGCTGAGATGAAACTCTTTGTGTTACAAGTGCTCTTTGGTCTTTTTTGAGACTCCAGTCGGTTCAGGCTCCCCTGCTGGGCTTCATTCCAATGTGCTGAGGCCAAATGAGTGCATAGGCATGCATTCACTTACGCACACACACGCACACATGAATCTGATGAATGGTCTCACTTGTCTTCTGGCTTTGACTTCTTGGAGAAACACAGTTCCAGGCAAGGGTAATAATTTGTTCTGAAATTCTTCTGAAACTGTATCATGATATATTTTAGTGGTTGTATTCAACGTCCTTAACAAGTCCCCATAAACAGATTAGAGATTTGAGAAAGCGATTGGCTTGACGTAAAACCTGGTTTATGCTTCTGCGTCGAGTTAATGGCATGGTCATTGATGCGTAGCGACGTGACGACGTAGCCTGACGACGTAGCCTGACGACGTAGCCTGACGACGTAGCCTGACGACGTAGCCTGACGTTCACCTCTCAAGAAATGTAGCTCCACATCGCGGCAACGTGGCCCTCTACAAATGGCAACGACAATAACATTCTGTGTTTTTGGAGAAAATATAACTGTCGTGAAGCTGATTTGTGAGCGGAACACCATGGCCATCTTGCTGTAGTTAGTGCTCTGGCAAGATCCTCTCACGTCCAGTTGAGTTCGCTTTGAGTAAACAAAGAAAAATACTGAGAACCAGAAAATCACAGCGGCTGGATTCAGACGGTAGCGGGAATACGTGTACGACGCCCACAGAGACTACGACATAGCCTGCGTTAATGCAACGCATGAGCCTTAGCAGGGAATCTTTGGCTTCAAATGTTCAAGTGTTGCAAGGTACATGTCGTCAAAGATAACGCCTGAAAATGTCTTTGAAAGCAGATGGGGCGCTGATTTGCAATGAATGATCACTGCACACGTCTCCACCAGCAGCTTGTTAAGACTGATATCTGAAGTCCTCTGCACACTGATGTTGAGTCAGAATAGGAAATGAAGAGCGTCTAGCTGCCGAGGACTTGTCACCGAAGAGAGAGGTGGGAACGGTTGCATCCCCCCCGGCGGAGTGACACCATCACTTCTCCGAGCTCACACGCTGGAGACAAGTAAACTGAAATCATCATTGATGTTATTTATTATCAAATGCTCCTCGCTTGATAGGCGACATCTTGTTCTGCGCTTGTCCCGTGGGAGGCCGCAGCGCTTGGTGCCTCTCAGCTCCATCACGCACAGACAGCCACTCAGTGCCAACTCCAAAGCAGGAGGACTCACTGGAGACTTGCTCTGGAATTTGTCACAATCCTGCACTGCATGAAGAAAACATAAACGCACTCAGCTCCTTGTTTACACACATCCAGATCTGTCACAGAGCTCATCTCCCATCGTGGCACCTGCCACCACACTGGATGAAAAAGATTTTTTGCACACGCCCCCACCCCCACCACACTTACTGTCATCACCTGCTTTATGTGCTACGTTACCTTCAGTCATGGATTAATGGATGCTACACTGTGGCAACCATCTAGTTTGTTTGTTTGTCAGCAAAAGCAAATAATGTTTTATTTCAAACGGGTCATTATTACTAAAGCTGGGTTCCTAAGCCGCCGTCTGTCTGTGTCACTCTGCATTGGGTCCCGCTGCTGTGTTTAGGTTTTACTGGTTCTCAGTGTTGTTCTTTGTTTATTTTAAATGATAGCAAATGATAGTGAGCTGTTGCTACCGCCCTAACTGCAACAAGATCGCCATCATTTCCACTCACAAATCGCAGTTAGGATCGTTAACTGTTGTTCATTTACCAGGAGATGGTGCAAGTTGACACAGTCTAACACACGCTAACATCACGCTAACGTCAACGGCTGTCACAGTGCAGCCAAGGTGGTGGAGATGAAGAAGCAAGCATGGCAGCGGGCAGGTAAACCAGCCATGAGCCACCATCAGACCCCACCCCCAACACCCCCGGCACAGTTCTACTAAAGGCGTCCATTTGTCAAATATGCCTCCACTGTGGCCCGCTAGGGAGTACATTACTGGCTGGGGCCCACGCAGCAAAAGACTCCCAGCTCCACTCACTCACCAGGCTGGCCGCCCAAGGTGCTTCCTTCAGTCTGCAATGACCAGCCCCCAGCCTGCACTTATTCGATTGCCTCATTAATAAAACAGCCCCCGCCTGAGAGCCGGGGACATGCTCCAGTGCTCTGGACATCGCTCCCTTCAGCTAATGGGCCAGCCGGGAGAGGCCTTTGTCTGCACTTGACTCCCTCACATCCCTCAACATGTCAGACAAGACAATGCCAGGAAGGATGGAAGGCATTGACTGTGTTTAGCCAAGATCATGTTGTATGTGAGGCCGAGTCGGAGCTCACAATTCACCGCAGACCTCAATGTGTCTTTGGGCTGTCCGGGCTCTGCTTTGCTCCTTCAGTTCCACTCTGCCGCTCCTGCACACGTCACTGCCATAAGTTCCCCCCTGTGAGTCACACCAACTGTGAAAGTAGCTGGACTGAAGATTGTTTCTTTCTCTTCCATCTTCCTGTTTGGTGTGTTGGGTTTGGACAGAAGCTGCTCAGATTCGCAGCTGGGCTCCTGGGGGATAAACCGGAGTTCTGTTTGTGTTGTTGTAGGGCTTAAATCTAACAAGAAAGGTTGAGATGGAGAACAGAGGTTTATGGATCCCTCAGGGGTCTTACCGAGCCCCTCACTAAATAAAGTTGAACGGAAAATACATATGGAATTGTAAACTACTCACAAGGAATGTTTTTTCTCCTCAAGAAGAGAATCACATTTACTGGATCCCACATCGACACATTACCACGGGTACGAGAGACATTCGGTGTATGTAAACTTCACTGACTGGAATGTTTTTGTGGAAGCAATGGGGAGGTGGGGGGCACTTTGCTTTGACAGCTATCTTTAAACCTCCATATGACGTGGATCTCGGTACTTTCTCGAAGGTTCCTCCTGCAGCTTTCGGTAAGAATCTCCAGGGGACCAAAACCAGCAGGCTGTTTAAAGAGGCAATTCCACCATTATCACAGACATCCACTTCCTGTTTCGACTGGTGGAGAGAGACGGGCCAAAAAATTGGTGCCACTGGTGTCGGCTAAAACATGAGCGGAGAGGTGGCTCTCCCCAATTATTAGCTTAAGGAAACAGCCCAGAGATTTATGAATATCCCCAGGTGACTCTGAGCAGCTCTAGTCAATTCCATATGTGACCCCGACATCCAGGGGTTGACAGGGCCCTTCCAGGCCGATTAGGCTTCCAGGCATTAGCTGAGAGGCTTGCCTTGTTGGCAGTTGGGGGCCGTGTGTGGGGGGGTGCGTAGCCTCTTGAGTTCAATTGGTAAAGATCACAGATGTAGCAGCTGAATGAGGGCAGCCAGTGGCTGGGTCGCCGCAGCCAGTGAGGCCCTCTGTCTTCACAGTTGGTTTACTGTTACCCACAGTCCCTTGAAGAGGAAATAACAGAGGCGCCAATTAAAGCTTTAAGACATTAAATAAAAACCCTCTGTTGTTGCCTTTAAAACATCCAGTTAATGCTTGTTTGTCTTTACGATGAAACCCTAGTCAGCCGCCTCGGCTCTGCTTTCCATTAAAGTGGGATCGAGTGGTTTCGGTGGAGTATCGTACCCAGCCAACCCCCACCCTTGTAATTTTCCCCTGCTTTCCATTTTGTGGCCTGATTGCTGTATAAACAACCTTTTTATTGCTGAAATACATACTGTTAGACGAAAGGAAGCCCAGGGTTTGTAGACTTTCGAGGCAGTAAACAGGTTACCCCTGTGACCACCTGCAGGCTGTAATAATTCACTGTCTGTGCTGTTTAAGTCATTTTGTCAGTCAGAATACAGCTAATGAGCTAATGGGTGTCTCGTGATGAGCCATGAGACGCCCCGAGGTCGATGTGTTTTCTTTGATAAATCCCGTGATGGCAGGAATCCCTGAAGTTAAATGTAGCAGCAATAAGAAATAAACTGAAATACAAATCAATGCATACAATGAGATATTGTTGTGTGAGTGTGTGTGTGTGATTGGTGGACAAGACCGACCATGTTTGGGGGGTTTTGTCCAATGACATCTGGGACAGATTTTCTTGCTTTCAGTTTTGTTTCCTGGGAAATAAACCAACACATCCTCTGAGCACATTTTTGTTTCTTAACGGTAAAATCGGACCCAGCAAACGTCACTTCATGTAGCAGGTTGCTGTTGTTTATACAACCACTAGAGGGTCACTCATTTACAACATAACAAGAGTTTTAACCTGCGGTTGCAACACAGCCCGTGGGGGGGTTGTGGTTGAACGTCAAGATAACGTACGAATTAATGGTGCATATCAGTTTAAAAACTAATGTGCTAACATTGCAGGTTTCATTCAGATAACATGTTCATATCATTTAATCTCGTCAAACCAAACATTTTCTTCTTGAACTGCAGTAGGTTTATTTCTCTTCGTTGTTTTCTCTGAGAAATTAGTCAACCGGATGGTCGTCTTTGGCGTCAACAGGAAACAAGATGGGCCAACAAAGGATCTTTTTCCATTCCATCGCCGTCTCTCCACCAAACTCTGCCACTGACTCCATTCTCTGATGACATCACCTTGTATGTTACTCTGATTAGTCTTAATGTATTTTGCTCTCTTGACCCCCTTGAGTTGAAATTCTATGGCTCGTTGATCGAACCCACATCTTTCTACATGTGGCTCTGATTCTCAGATTCAAGTCTAGTCATATTGTCACTAAATGACATCACGCTCGGAAGCAGGAGGCTACAAATAACTAGAACTTAAAAATGAGTGCCTGTGGTACATTGACAGAGGCACCGCAACCAAAGACCGGAACCCCTGCCGGTGTAGTCGTGGAAAAAGGAATTCCTCCATCCTCCTACTGGCAAGGCAAGGAGACAGTTGTGAGGAGACAGTCTGGAGAGAGGATGAGGTTAGAAGTCAGGCCAGCCGTATGGCCAGATGAACATCATGAAAAGAGGCTTTTCTGGCATCATGGCTGAGCTCCCTGAGCCAAAGTGTCTAATCCATATTACATTCACAAAGGCCTCATAGATTAGCAGCCATCTTCATCAAAATGAATTCAAACCTTTTCAGGCCGTTCTAATGAAAATGGACTTAAAGTGGAAACTGCTGAGAGGACATTTTCTTTTAAGGTTCTTTATAGGTTAATATATTCCGCTTGAGAACCGTAACCTCTGATGTGGAAGCCATTAGTTTGGAGGTTAAAGGTCGTCTGACGGAGAATATTGGATTTAGGGAACTGACACAGTATTTTGGGCTGAAATGAAAACCATCTGACTGGTGTTAATGTCTTAACTCATTTGAGATGATTTTTGTTCTCACTCAGTTCGATGTGTTTTCTCTGGTTCCTTCCTCGAGTCATCACACACAAACTTAATACGAGGAGATAATCTGGCTGCAGGCGTGTCGGCATCACACTGCTCTTTATGGAATCACTGGATGTGATTGAATGAAGGCAGTCTTCTGTTAACCTGATTCAAATCTAATTTCACTCATTTTCTGTCTGTTGATGCTCCATTTGTCATTAGATGGATGATATTCCAGAGAACGTCCCCGTGAATTCAATTTGAAAAACATTTCCCTCAGCTGAATACCAAACAACAGAAGTTCCTATGACAACAGACGGGAAGACGGATCCTGAAGTTTGATCAGTTGATTGACCGAACCAACGGATTTTTTTCAAGTTGAGGAAGGACCGTGTAAACCGCTGGCGTCTTACTCTTTAATTTAATTTGAAAGCTGACTGCTGTAAATGTTATTTTGGATGCTAATATGATACACCTAACTCAATTTCAGTTCGTTTACATGCTGGTGATTGTGTTTTCTGTGAAAGGGACTTTTTGGCCATTTCACTGCACATTGGAGACTCGTTTCCTTCCCCAGCTCATATTAGATTACCCAACATCTTTTTGTGCTGTCCATGCCATGTTCTTGGAGACTTTGTGGATTCTGGAGAAAGTTGTGAAACATTTGAATTCTATGTGGAAAAAAGACACGAAAAGCGGCCAAGGTCACATCTTTGCAGTCAGCAGCAGCAGCACGTCCTTCTCGTGAGGAAGGCGTTTGGAAAGAGGAGCGCAATGTTCCTGCTCCACGTCCCCACGAGACAAAACTGTGAATCAATATATGTGCGTAGGGCGTAGTTCATCCACCCCACCACCATTTTAGCCCCTATTTTGAGCACAAGGGAAGCTGGCAGCCATTTTGTTTCTGTGAAAGGCGCTGGTGAAAAGCAGCCGCCAGTGCATGGAACTAATGAAGCTATAGTTTCAGAGCCGTAATTGATTGAATCATGAAGTCATAATAAGAATCGCAGGGTCCCAGCAGCTGTGTCGCACTGAATACAAACCTGCTGAAAAGATATGTTAATACGCCGTTCAATGCAATCAAATTTTGTTGTTTTTTTTCCTTTTTTAAGCCTGGTGAGCTTTTCTTCCCCAGCACGTTTCCTCAAGGGGTCTTATTATACACTTCTGTAACACCAGAGAGTTAGTGTGCACCGCAGTGGGGGACCAGAAGACCCTCCCCCTGCTCCCATAAATCTGTCAAAGCATCTGCCTCACCCACCCTGGTGAATCCTTTGACGTGTGGGGCGAAAGGGATCTTGTATCACTCATGAATGCTGCTGGATTTCCATGTGACATGACTATGATGTAGTGCCGAAGGCTCTGGTATAGTGAGTATATATATATATACTGTATATATATATATACACCCTCACTTTTATATATATACAATTATATATAACAAGTTTTATCAAAAGGCTCAAATACATATGTACACACACACAGATAAATGTACTCAAGCACGCACGGATGTTGTGCACATCTGCCGTCTTTGTTTGTGGTCCACTTTGCCTCCTCTCCCTCGGCTCTTTCCCACACTTGAACCCCTGTTTCAGTGGTGTTATGGCGCAGGGAGTAATGATGAGAAATGGAGTTATAATGCCACTTCTTAAACCTCGGGCCACACAACAAATGTGCTTCAGAGACCCCGTGTTTGTCTCTGAGTGGATTAGGTCTTTGCGGTGGGAACTGTAATCTCACTCCAGTCTCTGCTGGCAATTCTGTGCCTCAAACGCAAAGAAATATTCTGTGATTTTCTCCCGGTTATGTCTTTAACCACACCTGCGCTGCTGCGAGGTGTTTGCTTGTGCTCCATTATCTGCTGTTGTCTAATACAAGAATGTAGAGTAATATACATCTGGCTGAGAGCCTCTGTTATCTCTGTGGCGTGTCAGAAATCTGTGCACAAGATTGGGCACAATTATTTTGGTGTCACTATTATCTTTAAGGAAATGACGGAAGAGTATTAGATCCATGTGGAAAAAACAAGTATGGATGGATGTGTTAAATTGGTGGATAAAACTCTGGAAACTCACTTCTGTTGTTTCCAGGAAGTGATCCCAGTCCAGTCTGACCACAGTCAAACATGTGACTCTGCAGCTCTGATGTAAATCATATGACTTTCTAACAGATACTGTAGTTTCTAGAATTCTTGCGATGAATCTACTGTGACATTTATCATCGCAGTTAATCGTACAATCAGTTAATCCTCACATCCATATTGCCAAACGTAAGAGGCTGATAAGAGTTCAGATAGTATCGTATTCTCCGGCTTCTCGAAGGTCATCATGGACTGTCCTGCCGTTAAACTTCACCTTTAATCTGACAGCAGCGACCTTTGACCACCTGACTGGCTGTTGGAATGAATGTTTCACTCCAAAGTACCACAGATTATATAGTTATTATGCTCCGAGAGCAAGAGAAGTCATAGAATGTTAATAAACTGGTGCCGGTCTGCATTAAATTATCAATGTGCATGAAAAATTCATCTCCAGACGTCTTTCACACTCTCAGAGTCGGAGCACAATTCACTTTTATCTTGTTAAAGGAATGGAAATTTTATTACGAGGGAAAATATCACCACTTGTTTTTCATTTTCCATTCCACATTCCGAGCAGCGGCTTAGATGTGCGATGGCTCAGATTATTGCCGAGCCGCTCGGCGTTCACACATAATTTGGAGGGCTTTGGTCGTCGCACATGACTCTGCGACTCGCCAGCGACACGACCGTCCTCTGAGATTGCAGCGCTGCGGTATCGGAGGTTGTTATTGCAGGCAGTCAGCTTAGTGCCCATAAAATACTTGCTAATCTCACTTCTCCAATTTCCATCTGTGTTTCTTTGTGTAAATTATACCCTGGTGGAGACAAATCAGCAACAAGACCACACAAGCCTGCGGCTTCTGTTCTCATGTTTTCCAGACAAGAGCGTCAAAGTGTAGTTTTTGCTTCTGTCAATCTTCCAAACAGCCCAGGAGGAGGGGAAATGAAAGCAGTGGGTCCATAAACAATCGTGTATCAAATACAGGATCTGGCGAGCGCATTTTCTCTTGCCAGCACTATGGAGAAGATAAAGTCTGTCAAGGTGACATGTGCGTGCTTTTGGTGGGAGAATAAAGACGGCAGTGTCCTTGCTGATTCTATCGGCGGGAGCCATTCTTTACCTTGTTCATTGAAAGAGGAGGGAGTGGGGGAGGAAGGCCTTGAGAGGTTGTGGGGGCTGTAGGAGAATAAAAAGCCTCGGAGAGCATAACATCCCTCCTAGAAATGCTGGTCTAACACAGCAGCGTTATCAGCTCCCAACTGCTTTTCTTCCCTGATCGATCTGCGGTGTTGAGCAATGCAAATGGCCATCGCTTGCCCTGGGTATTCCACCATCAATGGAGAGTAATTATCTTCGGCAACAACCAATATTGGATTGTTAAGCCTCGGGATAAAGTAGCCAGGAGAGCCTTCAAACAGTCACTCACCTCTGTGGGCTCGAAGGCTGATGGATGGATCAACTGGGACGAGCTGCTGAAGGGGCTCCCGAGGCAAGCGCACCAGCTCTCATCTTCCTCTGCCCTCGCAGCGCAGAATCCCAGAGAAAATTCATTTTTAATGTGCCTGGCGGAGAGCGCTTTTTGTTCTACATCGTTTCGATCCATCAGGATGACTTTTCATGTCGAACAGGAACCTCCAGAAACATTTGCCACAAGGGCTTTGATGAGTTTGGAGAAGGTTAGAAACAAGCTGTGTGTGCTGATGCTCCGTTCCACTTGCAGTGGAGGCACAAATCGGTGATGTAATTTCCAGGTGAAAACGGAGTTGTTTGCGTTCTACTTTCATCACAACATCGTCGGTTGTCAAACATCTGTTGTCGTAGTTGATAGCGTGAAAACAACAGATTCCGTGATATTCCAAGTACAACTACACTGTAACAACACTCCACTGAAATGGACGCAAAAGACCTAGGTGATACAAAAACCTACGTGCTGATTGCCAAAGAAACCGAAATGGGATCATTAATTTATGTCTTCAAGTGTCGTACACCCTCCGAGTGTCTCTTCCCTGTGCTGTTTTTCGCTTGATTTTTTTCTTTTCTGCAGTTCCCCACTCATCAAAATTCTTGTACTCCCCTATCAAGATGAAGCACATGTTAAAATCATCCACTTTGCTTGTTTTCCTCGTCAGAAGTCCAGTTGTTGTTACCACTGACAGCTGCACTCGTACGCTGTTTCATGTAGCAATGTAACAGGCTATGCAGCGAATGGATATTAGAAAAGTAATTAGCATGGTATAATGACAGATAATACTGCACTACTAACACCATCTCCTGGGTCGGACCGAAGTCCAAGATGAATTTACGTCATTGGGAGTGCGTTCCACGTAACAACTTCCTGTTGGAGGCTCGGACTCTAATTCTGACTGACTGCAAGTGGGATGCACCATTACAATTAAGAGCAGAACTCTGTCTGCATACAATCCTGCATTGGTAGAATTTCTCTATGACTGTAAAGTCATTTACTTTCAGTCAGTTCTGCTGAGAGTCCTTCACACTGCCTGACACCCACGGCCTTTGTTCGCAGTAGCGCTACTCATATTCTAGAGTGTGTCGGCGCTTCAAACTGTGACCTAGAAATGTTGTCCATATTGAAAGATGGCAGTCGTTGAATAAGGTGCTCATTCTCACATCATTGGCCGACGCTCCTTGAGCCTTTGTAATGAATAAATCATGGATTCCGCAACGCACTCTCCAAATAGAAATTACAATGTACAGCTGCAGAAATAAAATGGAATAAAACATGACTGTGTTCCCTTTTTTTTTTTTTTTCTGGCGGTGACAGTCTGAGTGGTGCGTCTCCGCCATCATTACTGGAAATGGTGAGGGAAGTGGCGATGGCGCCGATCTAACGTGTAGTTTCTAACTGGAGAACTGTCTTTAACTGAACAGTCATCAACAGAAATGAGAGAGGCCGATAAAATGTTTCATTTCTTTTCATTCAAAAGAGACAGCATAAACATAAACATAAAGACACTGCTCCAGGACACATTTGGTTCAAATCTTGACATTAATCGTGGAGGTGAACCTCTGAAAATACTTAGTTCTGTCTCACAAATTAGCTTTTACTGTTTGCACACCCATTTTCCTAGGCTGTGTGTGTGTGTGTGTGTGTGTGTGTGTGTGTGTGTGTGTGTGTGTGTGTGTTTGTGTGTGTGTGTGTGGTGGGTTGGGGGTATGCCAGATGATATTTCCACAGAGCTATTTGGACGAGGTCTCTGGATCTTCTCAGTCAGTGCTGGCTTACCTGAGATTAACTGTTCTCCAGGCTGAAGCTGGCGGCTTTAGAAGCCCACCAATGAAATCCGTGTTCGACTGAAGCTCCTCTCTCCCACAGGTGATGTAGAAGGTTCCGTTCCTCCACTGGGAACCATGTCTGTAAGCTTCAAGCCAAATCCCGCTAAGACTCCTGGTCCATCTCTGAACTACTTGTACTCCCTTCATCATCCACAACGAAACATATACATATTTTATCAGTTGGTGACACTAGAGGCTCTGTCTGTTTTAAGGAAGATGAGTGTGACCAAACCTTCTTGGAGATGGTTCTGGGGTTTGAATTTCTTTCTTCCTGTTCCCAATTCCCAGTTCCACTGGGATATTACAAGAACTCGTTACTGTGCTGTCCATTACCGGTACTGCATTTAGGAAGTGTGTGTTAGCTTAGTGTTAGCTGAGAGCTAATTACAAGTCCAGTCGTTGTGTGAAAAGGGCTAGTTTCAGTTGTAGTATATTCACTGTTTATCCACCTGCACTACCAGTACGGAATATAAAGCTTCTGCGGGAAATACTACAGTGTAAGATTGGAGTTCATGCATTACCTACAGCGTAGGCCAACGCCTAGGATAGCAGCTATGATTGGATTGTTCGCATCATGACACTCTGTGTTTGCAGAGAAAATCCAACTGTCCTATAGGTGATTTGTGAGTGTGTAACATGATGGCGACCTTATTGGAGTTGTTGCAGTAACAAGATCCATGCACTTTCTGTTGCTGTTGCTTGAAGTAAACAAAGAATGACAATATAAACATGTCTAGATGGTTTCTCACCCCTTATCTAATCCATTTTATACTCAACTAAGTGTTAAACACTAGAGGCAGACTCATTGGACTAAACTTCAGAGGAAAAACGTGCAAATAATAATTGCTCAAACAAATCCGATCAAACCAACATGAATTGATTGGTTTGGTCTGGTCCTCCTCTCTCTCCCTCTCTCTCTCTCTCTCTCTCTCTCTCCCTCTCTCTCTCTCCCTCTCTCTGACACACACACACACACACACTCACACACATACACAAACACTCGGTGTCTCCGCCGCGCACAGAACAGGAGCAGCTCGGAGATCCGCGGAGGTCGCTGCGTGTTTCCGGGTCCAGGTTCGGGATGTTCGGGAGCAGCCGCCGGCTCTGGATGTTGTGGATGAACCGAGGAAGCGCGGAGCTCGAAGCTCCGGTGTCCGCTGCCCAGTGACGCTGCTGTCGGTGGATTTATTGTGTCACATCGATCCGGGGAATCTACTGAGGACCGGAGCTTCTTTCTGGAATCGTACGAGCACAAAGATCCACAGTGTTCTCCGAACCGAGCCGATCGTTCTGCTCGAACTTTACGCCAGTCACAGAAATTACAGTCAAGATTTTGACGCAGTTTTCACCGGAAAAGACTCGGACATCGTCACCATTTCTTGTGTTTTATTATTCTTATTATTTTGCGTTGACTTTTCTCGACGTCTGACCGCTCGAACAGTTTTTCCCCCCAGAATTGGATTAAAGTCCACGAACAGACGCAGAAATCTGGTCGATTGTCTCCGGTAAGATTCGATGAAATTCCACCGATGCTTGTGTATTATTGGCCGCTCGAAACCTGCTGAATTGCCATCAGAATGTCTGTTATTTAGGTGTGAGGTGTGTTTCTTTCTTTCTTTCTTTCCTTCCTTCTTTCCTCCTCTCCTTCCTTCCTTCCTTGTTTGTTTCTTTCCTTCTTTCTTTCTTTCTTTCTTTCTTTCTTTCTTTCTGACGCGTTTCTCTCCGGCGCGTCGCCGCGACCTCCGGCAGATCGGCAGCATCTTGACACATCTTTGTTTGATCAAACACAGTCGCGTTTATGTATTATTATTGCACATGATGTCCCCTTTTCTCTGTGCAAAAGTGGAAACTGACTGGAAAATAAACGGATCATTTTTATGCTGGTATCGTTGTTAGCCATTAGACAACAACGAATAATTAGTAGTTATTTTCTTATCTCCCAACATATGTTGATTATGATTGTATTTAATTCTACTGAACACGCAGCCAGTGTATGCACACACACACACACACACACACACCCTGTCTTATACAAGCAGGAGAGGAGCTACTCAATTAGGTTTTCTTCTCCCATCGCAGCCAAGAATTTCAGTCATCAAGGTCAGACTGGATCACATGTCGCTGGTTAATATTAGTCCACCACAGCAGTTACTTGTGCCCAGCAGCTCTCCCAGAGGTCAGAGTGTGTTACTGTGTAAAAGTCCTCACAGCAATAAACATCACAACGCTCTGTAATAATCCTGAAGGGGCTTAAGGACACATCTGAATTGTGGGCTTATGGTGATCTGTCCTACTTTGTGCTCCACTGGAATATTACTGTAATATTTCCACTGGGACCTGAGTATCCGCGGTGACACTCTTCAGAAAACACAGGAGTATTCCTGCCGTGTGTGTGAGAGCTCAAACTGTCGTCCTCTTTGGCTCCACTGGCACCTTATTTATTTACCTATTTATATTTGTTTGGTCAATGCAGCAGATTCACTGAATAATCGTCACGGTCTTTTGCACTTAAACGAACCAGTCACTTGTAATTGTGTGTGAAATGATTGGTTGTTCTGAAACGGGTCATATCCTTTACGGCAAATCATACATCATTTCCCTTTATAATAAACCAGGAGAGTGTATTTGCAGTCATTGTTCCGCCTGTTGGTCAGTGTTTTTTTATGAGGCTCTAAGCCACAAATTGTTTAAAATGACATCGGGTCGATAATGAAATCTCCATTACATATTCTCGGTCCAGTAGTTTTTCTGAGTTCCAGTTAATTCCACACGTCCTGTCGAGTGTACGGCGCCGTAATCGCAGTCGGTCCTCGTTCTACTCACACCTACATATTAAAATATGTATCTTTCCTGGCTCCTCTGCATCTGTAATCTGCTGCAGATGGGGCTGTGGAATTAGCTTGCAAAAACCCCTCTCTTATTCCCGTCTTCAAAAGCCCATTTATCTCCAGCGGAAAGCTGATAAGAAACAGGCCTGCTTGGCAAATGTGATAAGAGGGTGAAAAATCCTCCAGCTATTTGTAATGTAAGAGTTCAGGCAGATCACGGCTGCAGGAAGACATGACAAACCCAGCATCATGAGACTAATGCCGTGTGCCCCCTGAAGCCTGGAGAGCAGATAGAAGAAGAAATGGAGATTTATTCTGGATCACAAGTGAAGAATGAGCTAAAGGTTCAGAATGCTAATGCTACGCTCTCAGTCATAGCAGCAGCGTTGTATCATGTCCGAGACACTGAAAGACAAAAAGAAAACACATGTCAGTGAAATATGTCGATGCATTTGGCTCTCAGAGTGAAATCTGAAAGTCTTGTGAATCCCAACTGGAACCTGTTTAAAATGTGGAGCTAATCCAAATTGGCTTAGCCTGCGAGACTTAAGATGCCCTCTGTGTGTGTGTGTGTGTGTGTGTGTGTGGCTCCAGCTGAGGCCAGCGAGCACTAAAACATCACTCGGGTTGTGTTCTCCTCTTTGCTTGCTCCCTTGGGGTCTTCTGAGCAGATTCCAGCTACCATCAATGTTCCGTTGCATGAAAATTGATAAATGTTTCCCTGGTTGTGAATCTGGATTCTGTACGTCCGCTGGCAGCGTTCACCTGTGACCAGCGGACGTCAAACATCCAGAATTAATTTCTTGGTGGATGTGATTCCACTCTTGACTTTTTTTTCCTCCACCAAACTCCCTGACAGGGAGGCAGGTAGTTCTCCAGGACTTATGAGCCACCAGAGATGTGGATTCTTCAGAGGACGTGTCGTTGCTCTATAACAGATGACATGCAGCATGTGATGTTACTTCAAGGACGCTCCCTGAGCTGCGCCGCTCGTGGTCCACAGTGGGAGATGGAGAATTTATGCTCGTCCCTGTGGCACTTGGATCTACATCTCAATCCTGACGAGGGACCTGCCATAAAACGCTCCACAAAAGAAAAGGAAGCCGCAGAGGAGTGAGGCACTTGGCAGGCGTGTCTTTTAATGCACGCTGCAGAGATTTCTCTGTTTATTGCATTTTGGTTATAAATAACGCAGAGGAAAGCGGCTGTAAAGGGACAGGGAGGTGTTTGCAAAACAAAAACTACGTTTTTTCCCTCCCTGCTGGATTGTGTGGCAGCTCCTTCTGAGCTGCATGTGGGATGTATTAACGGCACTTGGCGACAGGGGATTTATGTGACGGTCCAAATGGAAGTGACCACTGACCTTTCCTGTGGCGTGAGCCGGCTCTCAAACCGCCAGACAATGTACCACCTCCACAATGAGCCACAGCTCTTTGTCCCTGCTCTCGTCCACTGTGATGTTATTTCGTAAATGTGGGCATCTGCCCAATGAGCGACCGGGGGGCTTGTGTTTTTGTCTTATTATTCTCTCTGCTGCAAATGTCAACGCGCAGAGAAGTCATCCAAGGTCTGTCGAATAGCTCCAGGTGCTTGTGAAGTCATAGGTCAGCGGCTCACTCAGGCAGCAGCTAATGTCTGTTTCATACTGCCGCTTATGTCAGAGCAGCACAGCGCCATCCAGGCGTGGAGGATGGAACTGAATCGAAGCCCTGATGTTCTCACCGTTGTTTCTCTCTCTGTGTCTCTCTCTATCAAAATGACAAAGATATTGGGAAACAGCTCGTCCTCTAATCGCCCGGCACCACTGCAATTAGCCTCTAACAGCAGCGGGCTCACTAGCTAATAGGACAAGGGACAAACTAAAGGTCCTTTGATTCTCTGAGCAACCTCCTGCCTGCGTCTCGCTCTTTGGGAGCCATCTGATGGAGGAGTGGGCGGAGCCTCTTCTGAAGCGACCGACCTCGGTCAACCTGTAATTCTGGCAACTGGCCAGTCCCCAGCCTCCTTTCCTTCTCCCTTCCCCGTTTTCCAAACAGCGCTTTCCCCCGGAGCAGTCGGTGTCTTTTGTTACCTTTATGAGGCGTAATTAAATGTGCACGGCGTGGCACAGTGTTTGAGCAGGAACCCCAGGCGTGCCATTAGCCAGATGTGGCTGCTCAGTCCTTAATGATAGAGGAGCAGAGGAGGAGGAGACAAGCCCAGGAGTCCTTCATCACGCCATCCCGAGGTGTCGTGTGGGCCTAATTGCCCCATCGTTTTGTGCACCATACGAGCCCCCGTGACACTTAGCTTCATGCATTCATTATACAGTCTCCCAGAGCGCCTCCAGGCTGTTGTTCATGTCTAACCGGAGGTGGGTGGTGCACAGTGGCTGGGCTTTTAGCCATCAAGTATGATTCATAAGGGGAGTTTTTAGCGCCTTTGTTTTCAACACTGCATGCAAGAAGTGGGGTGATGTAGTGTGTAATGGAGTGCATTAACAGTTTACAGTGTCTGACTGGAGAGGCTTCGCTGTCATGAACTGTCAGTGTGAAATACTGTCAGAGGAATAAAAGGAGCTCTTTTATTTGGAGCTGATGCCAAAACGTCACCAAAGTCGTCCGTCATTATTGTTACAGTTCTTACTGTGGCTGAATCACACGGGGTTTATCCGAGTTCTTTTCATGCTGCTGCGGAATTGATGCACTCGTCCTTGGGAAAAGGTGCCAAGCAGGAGACGTAAGAATCCACTTTTCTAGAAATAACTTGCCTGTCTCTCTCCACCTGGAGGCTTTGCAGCCGCTGAGGGATCAGACAGACGCACTCTGACTGATCGGCTCACAGCCATTCTCTCCAGCCTCGTCTGGGATCTTACGATTGAGAGTTCTCGTATTTCCTGCTAAGCCCTTTCACTCTGCACATATTAAAGCCCCCCCCCCCACATCCCACTTTACCCCCTCTCATCGTCTTTTAATCCATCCTGCGTGTTTTTCTCCCTTAGTAAGCAGACTTGAGTCGGAGGCTTTAATTAGATGCATCTTTTCCAGGATGTGTCGGATGGTCCGTGTGCTGCCTGGGGATCGTCGGGTGGAAGTAGGCCTACATACCAAACATACGGCGCTCACGCTGGAAAGCAGTCCCCTTTGTTAGCGGGGAACTGACGAGCTGCTGCTCACATTTGGGTAATTAACACCACCACAGATTGTGGAACAGCTGTGCAATTTAGCGCTGTGGCAACACCAGCGAGTCAAGAGAGGGAGACGCTGTGCGAGCAGAGGACGAGCGATGAAACAGACTCCTGGAGCAGGTCGCTCAGGCCACGTTCCCTCCGAACGCGTCAATCCACTCCTACGGAACATGACGAATGATTAAAATCACATCATGTAAGGGACGCTGTGATGATGAGGAAAACAGTAACCAATGTGATGATGCAGCCATTAAAGATGAATTGCTGTGTTTTAATACATCGACAGCGTTTTTTAAGTTGCGACATCTGCGTCCGTTTGTGTTCACGGGTGATTTGCAGCAGGTTTTTTCAGCATGGGCTCTGTCTGCAGCTCTGGAGAATAGATGGGCCGTGAGTACAAAGACTCAAAGCACTTTCTCTCCTTGTAATTTAAGTTGCTTTTCATCTTTTTTTTTTTTTCCCTTTTTGGCAGTGCCGGCTTTGCCCACACAAAACCAAATTATATGTGAGAAATAATTCAAGATTATAGTTAATGTGAACCATCCTGCCCCATTTGCCTTGTTTTTATCCCTGCTGATCCACAACATCTGCTTTTTGGTTTGAACTATC
>CAAKHB010007226.1:31250-46932 GCA_901007665.1 Aeoliscus strigatus | reverse complement strand
AAGAAGAAAAAACACACAAACATCCTGGAATATTTAGCTTCCTGTCACATCCAAAGCTTTTCACAGTGACAGCCTGAGGATGCTGCTTTGTTATGACAACAGCTTGTCGATGTGCAGTGCGTGTTATTTTACATTTGCGTTAATTGCAGTCGGTTAAAGCAAAGTACGGGGCTGCTGTGGAGTTAATTATGCGTCCTGGAGGGTTGAAACTCGTTTGCCTCGCTCGTCTCTCCGGCCTGTGGAGTGTCGGTGACAGTGACATGCCCAGAGCTGTCAGCAGGCCATGTCCTGGCGCTGTGTGCCGTCAGAGAGTCAATGGAGAGAGAGCCCAGGGAACTTGTTAAATTTCTGCTAACCTAGGCTACGCTGACTTTGACAAGAGACAGTTCCCTCCAATCTCCTCGGGTCCTGTGCTGCCATCATCAACCACAAGTCAGTCAGTGTACAGGCCAGTGGAGACGATGCAACGATAATAATGTGAAAAGTGTCTATCTGCAGTAATGCCAAGTGAAGGCAAACGGACAGGCGGGTAGCCAAGATGTGCGATGTATTCTGGAAGGCTGGGCCAAGCCTCTGCAGGGCTGTCATTTATTTATCTATCTGCAGCGCTCTGAGAGGTGAGGAGATGAGAGATGGCAGCGCCTTGGTACTATCCGAGGGGGCTGGCCAGCTCTTGAGGGATAGAAAATATAATTGGGCGACGGCACCAATCAGACACATCTCTCTCCGTCTCCCGCCCACCTATGTTCCTTACAGATGAGATGAGGCAGTTTTGGCCTTTCAGGCCCTGAGCGGCGACGACCCCACACAAGTATTGTCACTTGTGCTTACAGTGGCATTTATTTGATCCGAGGCTTTCACCCCGCCCCCCCACCACACACATAAACACACACTCCCAGTCCGTCCTCAGAGTTCTGTTTTTGGCCTGAGATGCTCGAGACCTAAAAGCAGCGTGGGTCAGTTGGACCAGGAGAAGTGTGTTTGTGTTCTAAGTAACATACAAATAAACATGTATGTACTTTTCAAAGACAAAACACACACACACAATAAGATGTTTGTTTGTCATTGTACTACAATAAAGTATCAGTACAAAAAACATAAGATATAAGAAAAGACAAAAACTGCATTGCCAGGTTGGAGCATGTGAACTTTGTGAATACAGGCTGACGTGAAAATGCTGTAAGGAATCCCTGACGTAGTCTGTGTTACAATAAACAGTTGCACATTCCAAAGTAATTAGTCAAAATTATTGCACATGATAAAAAGCTGTAGCATGTGGAGTTTGACCTGTGATACATATTGTGAAAATGTGGTTCTGCTGGTACTGAGAACTGACTTCGTCAGAATGTTCCATGTGTTTCTGTGATGTGGGGCAGAACATGTTACATGTCAATGACATCTGAGTTCTTCAGGGGTGTCCAAGGTACTTTGAGCATGATTGCAGAAGTTGAACAAGTGCATGCCGTGGGGTAGCATGCAGCTGGTGTGGATGTTTTCCATTAAAGGACAAGTCGTGAATGAATCGTCAGTGAAGAAGAGGAACATGAATCAAACTTGACCTATGATAACCTGCATCGTCCTACTGGATCAAACCTCACAGCTTCTACCAGCGAATGAATCCTCTGCTCTGCACTGAAGCTTTGATTTTACCGACAGGAAGCATGTAAGAGAGAGGTTCTCTTTGTGGATAACGAGTCCGCTGGGTGCTGTTGGCGAGAATGTTCACCTTTTCATGTGCAACTGTTTACATTGACCTCTTCCCCCATCCACCTGTCCACCCGTCCACCCATCCATCCATCTATCCATCCATCCATCCACCCAACCACATAAATCTACATCTCAGACACCAAATGCAACTAAATGTCCTCCTGCTG
The DNA here is from genome assembly GCA_901007665.1 of Aeoliscus strigatus. NCBI lineage: Eukaryota > Metazoa > Chordata > Actinopteri > Syngnathiformes > Centriscidae > Aeoliscus > Aeoliscus strigatus. The sequence goes on along the minus strand of CAAKHB010007226.1, from coordinate 45,058 downwards.
CCGAATGAAGCACAGGCAGGATAAAGGCCCAGAGGCCGACACCACCTAATCCAAGGATTCGCTCAAATATGAGAAAAGGCTGCTTGAGCACACAAGCTGCTGCCGTGGCTTCATACTGTATGTTTGCACATCCCTTATTCAAATACAGACAGGAGCCACCTGAACAGGGCTGAATGTGCAGTTGTTGGAATGAGACTGAAGGAGATAGACACTGAATTAGAAAAACAAGTACCTGGTTAATTAAAGCGGTTAGCAGCGTAAAGTGGCATCTCAGCGACAACTCAGCTTTTAAGAGCTCGTTTCTCGTCTAGTTGACGGGAATCTGTTTTTTTCTGGCTAAAGATCTTTTCTATGCATCATGTACACGCTCCAATTAGCTCAACAGAGTACATGCGTCTTGTTTTTGCTCATTTAATCTGTTCATCCACAGCAACTCCCAAGGAAAACAAAGCTTTTAACAAGCGTTAAGATATTCATTGTTAGCATCATGAACCAGCCCCTGAAAAGGGTCCCAGTGCTCCTGGGAACATTCTTTGCTTGTTGTTTTTTTCCCCACTTGAATAATTCAAGAAGTTGTATGTAAGACAAAGTTGCAGCCACTTGCCTCATTATATTTTAATTCAGATTTAATAAGCAAATGATGCTCCGGCAGCATTCAGTTCGCCCAGCAGCTCACTTGTCCTTTTTGGCAGCGGCAGCAACACAAACACATTAAATATATCCTCCCCATTCCGACCTTCTCTTCTTTCAAGGGATTTGTGTTCAGATGGATGCCGGATACAAATTCTTGTAGGTGCCATGTTATTAACAGCGATAACAGCCAGTGGGTTCACACCCACAGTGGGTTCACCTGCACTGGTAAAAAAAAAAAAAAAAAACAGCATAGAGTCAAAACATTATGGATGATATCACGGTTTCAGTGTCCAGTGTGATTCTGATTCCAGTCGTCTGTTCATGGAACATGGCACAGCCATTATTGTCATTCTACCTTCCTGTACATTCCTTCCTGTTCCTGTCGTATGTGGAATGTCTCTGAAGGTCCGTCTGGACATGAACCATTGGCTCATGACTATGAACTATGAACAGAATCCGTTTGGACCAGTCACATGGGTCTGTCTGATGTAGGCGGGGCTTAACAGGATGACAGTAGTGGTTGTGTACACAACAAAGGTTGGCTGCTGAGGATGAAGAGCAGTGGTTTGATTTGTTTTTTGCAGGAAACGGGAAACGAGTTGGACATTTGTTTCAAAGACAAAGGATCACTCCAATTCCATCGCTGTTTCTTCATCAAACTCTTCCACGCTTCACGAAAACAAAATGCCAGTGTGTCATTTCTGTGATGGTGTTGCCTTGTTCCTCGCTCTGACGCTATCCATTAGTGTCCACTGGTGTTTAGATCTGCATCCGTTGAGTTGAAGGTCAGAATCTTTCTAGATGTGGCTCTGGTTGTCCAGGCTAGTGACGGGGATGATTGTTCCTCAGAAGCAGTGGGGATATTGTGTATATCAAAGGTCACAGTGTGGCGTGCCGGAGTGAGGAGGTGTAAGTCGTAAACCCTCTCACGAGGACTCCTCAGTTGTTGCTTTGGCGCTAAACTAGCTTTTGCCGGATTCCCCAGAGGGACACAGTTAGCCCACACGGTCCTGGCATGTCCCGCTCATGTGTCATCGTGGTTATTTATACCGCCCCCCCACCCCCATTTCGACCCAACACCAAGTCCCACATCTGGGCTGTTAGTGACAGAAGAGCTCCGGAGCCGCCAAGTCATGAAAAAGATGTAAGCCAACACTTTCCCGTGATAAAGTTTATGACATGTCTGAGTCAAACCATGTCACGTATTCATGTCGAGGGATAAAAGCATCAAAACGACAACAAGCCTGTGGGTTTGACCTCCTGACTGACAAACAGGAAGAAACGAAGATCGGAGGGTGACAGACCTGGGCTAGTGTCATGGTACTTCAGCTGTAATCCAATATCATTGCTCTATTGTGATATGTTCAGTATTGCAATAGTATATATAGTGATATACTGTATACTGCATTTGAAATAGTTTGCTTTATCAAATGCAAAGTTTTATGAGCCCAAAAATAAACATAAATGTCCCTGCGCCAAACAAAGTAACTGTTCTCTGTTTGTAATAAGAATAATATATATATATATGTACTTGTATAATGTGATACAAATATTTTTAAACATGTAATATATAAGTGTATTGATAAAATATCACTACGCAAAATAAGGTAATATTTCACTTCATGGATTGTTCCCCCGCCCCTTCTTTCTTCCAGTGGTGACCTCACCTCTCTCTGCGTCTCATAAAGTCTACGTGGTGGTTTAAAGCACTTGACAAACTAACAGGCGGCTTCAGAAGAGCAGCTGAGCAGTAGAATGATGTCTTGTACTGAGTGTCTCACCCTGCACTGTGTCCTCTGGGGCGATCTTGGGTTACAGAAACCTGAGGCCTGATGTCTGCAGCAGAAGTAAATTCCACTAAGGGGGGGCGCGGGGAGGCCGAGGTCTGAGACTCCTTTATATAGAGCATTCAGTGCTTGTTTGCGCTAGCAGCGTGGATAATGTCCCTTTGGGTGGCAAAGGGAAGGTGGTTTGAGATGGATAGGACATTTGGTGAAGAGATGCCAGACCACCCTGACCCATTTGCAGTTTTCCATCCCCCCACAACCCCCCCTTCATTCCACCACAGGACAAGTGGCACTATTGATCCTGAGCACTTGGCCGACATATGAGCAGGCTGCTGAGATGAGTTCCTGAATTCCCGTGTTGGTTCGTTTCAGCTGCTGTTGTATTTTCTAAACCGGCATCAACAACTTCACACCCCCGGAAAAGAACGGAAAGTGGAAAGGGAGTGGGGTGTGGGGAGGTCACGGATAACTAGTATGTGCGTGGTTGAGCAGGCGTCAGGACACAGTGATTGAGTGGAGCCTCAACTCCTGCTGGCATTAGCAGCAGAGTTATTTGTGTCATGGGGGGGTGATTGATACGACTACCACCCAGAGGAAGGCTCTGCTTTGTGCCGTGTGTTTTCTCTTTTCATTAAACTGATGCTACCACACACTGCTGGGTCCTGCCAGCTCGGCCTTCTCCCTCTCTCTGTTTGAGCCGCTGTCTTTCATTGCACTGTGTGCGGGTTGAGGTAAGAGAAAGGGTCACCGCTTTTTTATCGCTGCATTATTTAAGATCCTGCCGAGTTTGTTTTCTTTCCCTCATGGCGAATTCATCCGAGTCAAAAGCGCAGTTCAGTCTCGAGAGAGGGGAGAAGAACAGGCGGCATGTAACGGTGGTTGTAGCCTCAGGTTGGCTGTGAGTCACCGACACATTGTTCAAATGAAATCAGGAAAAAAGCAGTTTCAGTAAGAGTTTCTATTGAGCAGTGCTTAAAGACACCATTCTCTTAACAAGCTGCAGTGAGAGCTGGTTCGCCTGCAGCTCTCCGCAGGGTGATTATGTCACGGCAGGCCAGCGAGAATGATGTGTATCTCAGTGTTAGAAGCTCCACTGCAGCTCCGACAAGGAATATTATTATTATCTCCTCCAGGATCCTCTCCACGGCAACAACAGTGGCGCATTGTGAGGAAAGCTGTTTCTGAAATCATTCCCCCGTCTGTTATCCTGCCTCTCAGACAATAGGCTGTCGCTCTCTCTCCACCGCCCACACCGACAGCGAGGTGACGGCTTAGCAGCAAGTGGATGATGTGGGGACGGTGAGTTTTCCGTGACCCATCCTATCGTTCATCCTCCTCCACCTCCCAAGGGAGCCGGGTGGCGCTTGTTGACCAGCCAATCAAGGAGCAGCGAGCCGTGTCTTAAAAAGCTATCTGCCATCTGAGCCGCTGAGAGTCCTGGAGAGCCCCGAGAAGCCACCGGTGCCTCGATCTCTATCAGGGCTGGGGAGGTAATGACAAACAGCCCCCTGATTCCAGCGGGAGATTACCTGCGGTTCTTATCGCTGCTGGCACATATTATGACATTAAAGAGGAGAAGCGGTGCTTTCCTCCGTCAGCAGGGCGTCACGCCGAGCACAGCGCCTGCTTTTGTTTTCTTCCATTTCCCACATCGCCTCTGCTTCTCTCTCCCTCCCTATTTTCCAGAACTTAATCAAAGTGGTGCCACACAGACTCTTATCACAGAGAGATAGAACAAACCCGTTGAACAGCCTCGGATGCTTCCGGGCCACTGAGCTCAGATCTGCTGTTGTGTTAATTGAGTTAAATGGATTGCGATGGTCGAGATGATTTGTCTGTCGACTTTTATTGCTGCAATTTAGTCAGTGCCTCGTTGCATTATGCCACTTAATGAGAGCACTTTGCTGCCGTTTTGTCTTTGCTGGCATTAACATGCACAAGTCACAAGACCTTTTACGCATTTTTTACAAAAGCCAGTCAATACTGTCGCTGACATTTTCAAAATGCTCTTTTGTGTCTAATTTTCCACCTCTTTTCATTATTCTGTAATATTCGGCTGTGAGATTGTGACACACACACACACACAACTGCTTCATCCTTGCAGCAGATTTGTGTAGGTCTGGGTTGTCTCTGTTGAAATATGCCTTGTCCCCATTTCCTTCATTTCTCCTTATCTGGTTAGTGGCTGTGGGGCTGCAGCATCACTGATTTGTGACCCCCCCCACATCCCCTGTCCGCAGCAAGGAGATGAAACAGGCCCCTGCATTCCCCTGATAGACTGCTAATTTGTATACTGAGCTGACAGGCAGACATGATAAGAGCTAGCAACTGCTGCACAGCCAGGGGAGGGAAGTTTGTGTCTGTGTGTGTGTATGGGGAGGGCAAGGAAGGTAAGCGAGACGAAGGGTTATACTTTACATAAAGCTGATGACCCCCCCCCCCCACACACACACACACACACGCACACACAATGCTTCTCTCAGCATTAACTTTGTCTGTTGCTGTGAAGACGGGTGGGGGCAGGACTGGACGACCTTGGCCCTCTGTTGCTCACACATACGTGTAATAGGTGACAAGGTGTGATAGTGTGTGTGTGGGGGGGGGTTGCCATGGAATTTCTCCTCATCTTAATGCTGCTCAGGTTGAGTATCTGCTGCCAACACTGCTATCTGTGTATGCTAACTATGCACAGCTAACTGTACATGATTAACTGTGCATGGCTAATTGCTGAAAAGGCTTTAGTGGATGTGTGGGGTTAAAGGTTGACGGCAGCTGACGTCCTCGAGTGGAGCTGATCAAAGTGGTTATTGAAGCATTGTGCTGCTGCCACATGAATCTGTTTGACTGACGGGAAGCGGGAAGCCCGTCTGTGCCGGCGCTCGACGTTAGAATGCGATGTGCCGTTGTCAGTAGAAAACATTCCAATAAAGCCACACAGCAGCTCATTTAAACACACGTGACAACTCATCACGCTGCAGAAGTGCGTCACCGACCAAATCTGATTTCTGCTTAGAAAACGAATCGGAACAGCAACAGATATTTTAAAAGCGACTTAACGCAGCACATCAGGTGACACAGGACGGAAATTTGGAAGAGAGGGCAGTGGAGAGGGGAGATGACAGTGATGAAATACCAGTCAGGGAAGCAAATTAACACGGTGTGTGTGTGTGTGTGTGTGTGTGTGTGTTTGTGTGTGTGTGTGTCTCCAAGCATGCGCATCCATTCCCATGGATGTATTTTTACTTCCATGTCACGTCACCACACCAGACTAACTCCTGTGTAATGTACTGTACACTGTACTGTTTGTCATGTGCTATCGTGTGTGTACGCGTGTGTATGTTTATGATTTACTTATAACTCACACACACACGCCCCTTCTGTGAGATTCATCCTGCCTGTGAATCACTGCTGTTCAAGGATGTCTGCTGACAATCTGCAGTTGCCGTTCTGATTCAGGTTCACCACATCTCCTCTTGTCCTCCCTCACATCCATTTCCCCCCTTTTTCCTCTTGCGCCTGCCGAGGAAACGGGAGGATTTCACAGCTGCTAAGAGCTGGGCCCCGGCTGGGCCCTATGACCCTCTCAACAACACCCCCACGACACACACACACGCACACACCCCAACCACCACCCCCCCTCCTCTCGCCCTCCCTTAGTTTCACTCCCTTTTTCTTTTTTTCTCCCTCTCTCCAGCAGTCTCTTTCCTCGGGGAGCTCTTGTGTGGCTCAGAGGAAGCTGAAGCATAAAGCATGGCTAATGAATAGAAAAGGGAAAGAAAGCTGAGGCCTGCTGACGTCCCTCAAGAGAGGAGCACCCCCCCACACACACACACACACACACACACACACATATCCCAAAGCCCCAGGCTCAAATAGCAGACGGCCCCCACAAAGGTCAGGCTTCCCGCGGCCCGGCTCCAAGGGCTGTTTGCTTCCAGGCAATGTGGCTTCCATTTCCCACATTATTTTTTAAAATGGTTAAATGTCCATGTTTCCTGGCCTCTGCGCCTCCTTTTCTGTCTGTGCCTTTGCAAACATCTACACCCCCACCCACCTCCCACCCCAGTATGTTTCTCATGGCCGCCTTAACAAAGACAGTGTGAAGAATTTGTTTTACGTGACCTCTGTGCATCGCCACCACAGACAGCTCCAACAACCCCCGACACATGTCAACTTGATCAGCAGGTCCAAGAAAGTCACACACACACACACACACACCAAAGAAACCCAGGCTGTGTTTTGACATGTGTTTTTAAGAAGTACTTTCCAAAGCCAACCTTGTAATTGTGAAGGATCCAAGTGATTCATGTTGTCCTGACAGGTGCAAAACGCAGCGTTGAACCCTGTGTGATGGTTGTTGTTGTCGTCTGGATTATGAAACTGCCGACCGATAAGCAGATGTAGGTCGTGTCGGCACATTCTGAAGCTTTTTGTTCTCAGTCACACAGACGTGTTATGTCTGCTGCGCACCCTGTGTAACCACTCCGGTCATAACACTTGTTTTAACGCTTATAGTGAGTTATGGAACATCGCGCCTTGTCTTTTCTATCATTTGTGAACCTGTGCCACATGGAGCGAGTCCCTGAGCCTCCTCCCATGTCCATTTGACAAGCCTCATTTCATCCTGAACCCATATTTTTCTTCTGGACCTCTAGGGCAATGATTCAAGGCCAAGGTTGAGCCGCCGCAGCGCTGAGGTTTGGTACTGGAGCGTTTAATGTCGTCCAAAGCTAACAAAGAGCTTGTGTTGGAGCCTGGCGCCCCGGTTCTGGCAGACTGAGACGGGCTGATGCTTGGCGTTTCCTGCAGAGCCTTTCACCCCGTCGACTGTACGACGAAATAAACATCCCACTTCCATGATAAAGAACTTAAATCGTAGTTCATTGTCATTTAATGTGATGAACAAATGTGATCATTCCCAGCTGCTCTGCTGCCGTTCAGGTTTCCTCACTCACTTAAATGCGACTGCTTAGTGAATAATTCTTTTTCATGGGGGGTGGGGGGGTTCGCACCGAGACGAAACATGAAGGGCAAGAAGACAAACAGAAGAAAAGCAGCACAGTGTCAGTGAAGGAGAAATCTTGGAAAGAAGACGACGTCCTCACAACACTTGTAAACAGCCATCAGAGATGCCAAGGCCGGCCATCTGTGTTTACACACTCCTTCGCCTCGTCTCTGTGTCTCTGAGCGTCTCACACTCACTCTGATTCACTCTTCATTCTTTACATATGTTCCCTTTGTGCCACGAACACAAGACATGGCAGTAAGGACACTCGGGCATGTTGGCTGGAACATATGTTCAGCTCGTCTCGGCAGATGAAAGCACAGAAAAACAAGAAGGATTTGAACATTATCTGACATTTTGTTGTGGGACTTTTCACGACAGGACATGTGGACTTCTTTTTGATTTCCTGGCTGGTCCCTAAAAATAAGCCTCAAAGGTTTGTGTGGATTCAGGTCGTGATTTAGCTTCTGGAGCAGAAGAATTATCGTCAGTGTTTAGTTTCCTCTCAGACTGTCATGTGTGATTATATCACATAGTATTTTCGTTTCTAACCAATAAATGCTGGTTCCGTCAAATCATATCAGCAGTTTCTATTTGGTCTGGGTTGATCTCGTTGTAGATATTGTGAAAATATCAGTTTTATGTGTTTGTGTCTGTGTGTGTGTGTGTATTCAAATGTGCTGCAGCTCATATGCTTCCATCCTTTCTTGGGCGGTTTCAGGTGGCCCAACACTGCCATCTAATGTTATCTCACCAGGAGAGAGCAGACAGGGACCAGAAGGTGCAAACGGAGGTCGATGGGAGTCTGACAATGATTGCCTACGTGTGGCGGCGTCACGTTTCTGACCTGATTTGTGTCTGAAGAACTGATGAATAGAGATCAGACCTGAGCCGTTCAATAGTGGTGTTCAACGCTGACTGATTCAGCTGTGCAGGAAAATCCACTAAAGCTCTGCGTCTTTTTTCCTCCAGGTGTCTGATGTAGGATCAGAGAAGCTCTTCTCTCCCACCACACCCAAAGGTAAGAGGCTACGGCTTTCCACCGTCTCCACTCTCTCATTCATGCACATCACAACAAATGGATTTTGGAGAATAAGTGCAAATCCCTCCTCTCTAATCCTGCAGCTCCCGTTCAGATTTAAATGTCAGCAGACATAAACAAGGTCTAGTGGCTGCATATGCATACCTTTCTGCCGGGGCGGACGGCCCCGCCAAAGGCTTAGCCCTTCTACATATTGGTTCATTAGAGGGGATTTGGAGCCTCCTGCCACATGCTGCCACAAATGGGAACTTCCCCTCAGGCAATACAAGCTCTCTGACAGCAGGCCGGCGCCATAATGGATGCCAGAGGAAAAAAAGAGAAAGACCATTGTCAGCCCCCGTGTGAGTGTGTGTGTGTGTGTGTTTGGTGCATGATACAAGCACAGAATTGCATGTACGTTCCCTGAATTCAGCTTGTGCTCATCACATCAGCGCCCACAGAAAAGTTGTGTCTCCTCAGGAAGCCGCGGTGTAGATGAGGACAAGTGGAGGTGCAGAGCTTTGTATGATAGCGGTGAAGGAGAGGTGGCGAAATGTCAGCGAAGTGTTAACATATAGCTCGTACTTCTATTTGGCTTGAGGCTGATTTCTATAGATCGCTGTCACACACACACACACACACACTCTTTCTGCCCGTGAAATTCCCTCAGCAGTCATGAGTGCTGGCTGGAAAAGCACGACTGACACCGAGTAAAGACCCTGGGCCTGCTGGCCGTATGATGTGGTCGACCCGTGACCACGACCAACCGCGTGAAACCGGCGCTCATAGCGGCAATGGCTTCCAGACGTTCATGGTCTAGAAAACGAGCAGACCGCGTCGGACTGCGTCCATTCATCAGCATTCCTGCTGCTGGCGGCCGTCACGGTCGTACGTTGACGTACACAGACCCAATCACGGTTGAACACACGTCAGCTGCTGAGAGGAGACGAACCTGTTGCTAACGTTCCTGCAGTGACAGAATAATAAGACGATCCATCCCGAATCACATCCACCACCTCGTGTTTGGGTAACGCAGGACTCGAATTAGCGGTTAGAAGGACGAAGCAGCGCTGTCATCAGCAATTTGATGAAGTGATTTGAGGAAGTTGTTGTGATAATGGCCGGTGAGCTGTTTGTTTTTCCTGTGTGGGTGACATGTGGATGGAATCCTGAGCAGCCCACAGGCTGTTTTCCACTGCTTCCCAATGCAGCATATGTGTGCCATTACATCTTGCATTGGTTCCTATGGGACCAATGAAAAGCCTGTTTTCCTCTGATCCCCCGGTCCGTCGAGCTGTTGGCTGCGAGTCGCTGAGACAGATGTGCATACACATGCACACGCAGTTTATGGCGCAGATAAATAAATGATGCTGTGATGATGTCTTCTCGGTAAGGAAGGTTTCTTTTGGTAGTAAACGAATCTGCTTTTCAGCGTTTTCTCTGCTTTGCGGGCTTTGTTTTGTTTGGCAGCCGGGGTCCAAACAGCGGAGGTTAAACCACCGTCTGTCACGTTAATGAAACGGTTTCGGGGTTAATAGAGGAGAGGAAAGACCAACAGTGTAATCAGCGGAGACAAATCACTGTAATTATGCACAGAGAACACAGTTCTGGGAAAAACCCTCGTTCGTCTTCTCATATTTGCTGTTTTTCAGTGCTGGAACAACCTGGTGCAAAGTACCAGCGCTTGTAATTGCACAGCACACACTGAAGAATGTTGTTTCTAGAGCACAAGTTCCTCTGAACGTCTGTGTGTGTGTCGGTGGTTACGAAGCAGAAGGAGCACGAGAGGGCGAGTGTTATCTAACCAGCAATGTGTTTTGTTTAGTCCCCGTCTTGAAAATTATTGATTTCCTGCAGCATCGGATCTTTAAGTAAACACACTGTGAAGACTCAGGGCCACTTGTATTGAATTAGAGGCCAAGAGTTGACTGTTGTCGCTGGCTGGAAGGCGATCGAGGAGCTAAATGCAGCCGCCGCGGAGCTCCGGCCTGCATTTCACTCCCAGGATGAACATTTCACGTCGCTGTGCTTGTGGACGTGGTGGGAAGTTCTCACCTACATGTCAGCAGCTTTCACAGCGGACAGGAACACTTTGGAATCGTTTGGGTTGTTAAATGTTGTTTTAGAGCAAAGGGAAGCACGGGGGGCTCTTCGGTGCAACGTCCTCCAGACAAACCTGGTGCATCTTGGGAGAGTCGGAGGAAGACTGGTAGAAAACCTATTTCTGAAGTGGATTTGTGTCCTTGTAATCCTGATTAATTTTGACCCGTTGTGCTCATTTTAAACAGAGCATTACAGTAAGCGTGAACACAGCGAGCTCTGGGGCGAAACCAGGAGCTTAGCGGCTTTGGGAGGCTTAGCTGCAGATGGCATTTTAAGCCGGACTTAATAAATTGTTTCCATTAAACTTACCGGCCCACACATACTGGATTAGAGCTGTGGAACAAAGAGGGAGAGAGAAGGAGAAGATGAGAAACCACACGCACACGTGCTCGTCCACGTCGGCAGCCGGGTGACACCGATGTTCCCCGAAATGAACCGTCTTTGGACGTTAAAGGTGAAATCCAGTCACTTTGGCTACTCGTCAGGGACGCCGGCCCAATTAGGTTAATTGACGTAGAAGTAAACAAGCAAAAGAGAAAAAGACACATAAACCATTTAGCTTGGCGCTGGATTTAGAGCTTATCCTTCGACTGTTTTGACGTAAACACATTACCAACGCTGCAGTTAAAGGATTTGGGAGCTGCCCGGACGCTGTGCAGACATTTTCACTTCCATCCGTCTATGCTTTTGTGGGAAATCAATTCCTTACATTAGAGTAGAAAGCCTGACGCTGCCGTGCACCCCCCTCCCCCATCAGCTGATGCTCGCTCCCTAAGCTCTCATTATGTGCTACACAGTCCAGGTCCCCCGTGTCGAATCACTAATCAACCAGCCTCTCTGCAGACCTGCTCCCCCAATCGCTGGTGAGTGGCCTTTGTTCCACCACTGTTGTTTGCTGCATGTCAATAAAAGAACAGCAGCAGCGTCTGACGTCTCCTCCACTACCTGGGCCAGCGATTGCGTCTGCTGCGGTTGGCAGAACGAACCTGCAGGAAAATGAAAAGGCAGAAAGGTTTGGGATTGGAGTGGGAGCGGCGGGGTCGGGGGCGTGGGGACTGAGTGCTGCTCAGGCATCGTAAACTGGATGAGGGAGCGTATTTGTATTCGTGTGAGCAGCTCTGGTCCGGTCAGGTCAGTGTAATGTATCACTAACCTCAGCAGCCCGTCGCTCTGTTTGCAGCCTCTCACCCGTTAAATAATGAATGGAGGTTGACCCTCTGACCAACTAATCAGCTTTTCAGAATAGAGTGGAGGAGGATGCAGAGTGTGACTGGCCGCTGGCGGGAGGGAGGGAGGAACGCCAGAGGTCTAGGCTTTATCAGGAAGAGGAATATTTCAGATTTAAAGGTCAAACTCAGCTCTTTGGGCTCTTTTGAAGTGAGTGGGAATCACACAGCGGCATTTAGAGAAGTCACAGACCTATATCCGCGGAGTGTCTGTGCAGGTCCATCTGGTCATGAACCTTTTCATCATTAACTATGAACAGAATCAGTTTGGAGCTGTTTCATGACGGTGGCAGGCTCTGAGCCATGCACAGAGTCCTTGGGCGGGGTATGACAGGATGACCACAATGGTCATGTACACAGCAGAGATGGCGGCTGCTGATGGAGAGTGGTGGTTGGAACCCGTTGGAGAACGGATCCATTTCTATTCCGTCGCCGTCTCTCCATCAAACTCCTCCACTCTTCTCCAAAACAAACTCTTGATATGTTTCTGTGACAGCGTCATTCGTTGCTCTGATCGGTTGGAGCTATCCAACAGCTGTTATATAGGGGTATTATGATGTGCACCCGATGGGGCCGCCCCTTGACTTGAAGGTCAGTCTCCGGTTGACAGAACCTCCATCTTTCTACATGTAGCTGTTGTTCTCCAGACCAGGTCATGTGAATTCTTTCATCCACCATTTAACACCTCTGATCAATGAATCGCTGTGTGCCTCTTTAAACTCTCCTGGACATCTCTGACAAACCAGCTGCCGCCTGACGACTTATTCCTAGACCAGAAAAAAAAAATAATGTACCCATCAAATATCAACCCACATGTGACTGCTGCAGGAAATGAATAAGAACTATTATTATTTTTATTTTTATTAATGGTAATATTATTATTTCACGAAGCTCGTACAGAAAAAAGAAACATTTTTCCAATCTCTGGTTTGGACCGTCCATAGACGTCGACCAGCGTTGAAGCAGTGATTTGTTTTCAGTGGAGCTGATATTAAATCTGTGGCCGTCAGAGAGATGGAAATAAATGGAGTGTGCTTTGGTGCAGATAAGTCGCGTGTTTAATTATTAATTGAGCCATTACTGACAGAGATTGCCTTTTTTGATTTAAAGCAGGAAGAACCGCTTCAGAGACAGAAAAGCAATTACACAATTCCCAGTTTGCGCCGCTGCTGCTGCCCGTCATTTCACCGCTGGCGGTGAGAGAGGAGAGAAACCAAACACCCAAACAGACACACGCACCAGTGCACGGCGACACCACGCACACGCACCAACGCCCTTCAATATTTATAGCCCTTTAAATTCAAATGACATTACCATGTTCTACAGAGTGATGTCAGCGCTTCTCCCTGAAGCTGCTTTCAGACACGAGGAGGCTGGAAAACATAACAAATAACACATTAAGATGTTGAAATATGTAAATGATAAGATATGAACAAAGAAACAATTATCTGGAACTCACAGGAAGGGGGTGCTCTCAGGACTTATCGTCTGATTCATTCATTGAAAGGTTTGTAGCTGATCTGTCTCACTAATATGACATTTTAACAGTGCTGACCTTTGTATTTATTTCATTTTTCTGTTTGTAACGTAGCTCTCTGATTGTTTTTTTTATTGCGCAGCATATCTCTCAGCTGAGTAGATATACTGACGTTCTCTCTTGTTGTATTTTGTGTCTTGATGTAAAAGACATCAATGTGTACGGACGTTTAGTTACAAACTAAACTGTCAGAACTCAATAATCAGAAATAGAATCAACACTAAACATTCATTTGTGCTGTCGGAGATGTTGGTTGATGTTCATGAATCAGAATCTACCGTGTAACTGTAAGAACAAAACAGCACACAAAACTAAAAGACAGGTTGCAATGCTATGCACAATACAGAGAGAGGGAAAGAGTAACCCAACCACAACAGGGAGGCAGCCATTTCCGGTACCATCTTGTAGCCATCTTTGGACCAGCAATGTGATCTTCATCTTCCAATGGAATATGTCGCCATCGGCAGCACAGAATGCATCCAGGGGAGTTCATGTC
>CAAKHB010007225.1:19914-37543 GCA_901007665.1 Aeoliscus strigatus | reverse complement strand
CCGGACAAGCTGACGCTGAAATTCCACAATTTGGGTCTGTCCACCTCTCTGTGCTCCTGGATCAAGGACTTTCTCACCAACAGGCCTCAGGTGGTGAGAGTTGGACAATACACATCATCCCCCCTGACCTTGAGCATAGGCACACCACAGGGGTGTGTATTCAGCCCCACCCTATTCACCCTGTTCACTCATGACTGCTCTGCCATACATCCCACAAACACGGTCGTTAAGTTTGCAGACGACACCACCGTGGTGGGTCTCATATCGAACAATGATGATAAAGTGGGTGGATGACATCAAGTTCCTGGGCATCCACATTACATCTGACCTCACTTGGTCAACGCACACATCCCACCTGGTGAAGAAGGCCCAACAAAGGCTCTTCTTCCTCAGGAAACTCAAAAGGACTGGACTCTCCCCTCAGCTTCTGTTAAACTTCTACAGGGCCACAATAGAGACCATCCTCTGAGTGCTACGGTGTGGTATGGGAGCTGCACTGCACAAGACAGGAAAGATCTAGCACGGGTGGTCAAGACAGCGCAGGGGATTGTGGGAAGTCCTCTCCCACAGCTGGACTCACTATACGACAGCCGGGTTCACAGGAGGGCCGGCCGTATAGCCGCAGACCCCACCCACCCAGGACACGAACTGTTTGTGCCTCTCCCCTCTGGAAAGAGGTACAGAAATATTCCCTACCTGACGCACACACACAGAAGCAGCCTCAACAACAACTCTGAGAAGCAGAGGAGGTGTAAATTAAAAACGGAGCAGAGCAAAACCATCTGGAAACGGACCAAAACTCAAGTTGGCTGCGAAACAGAATTAGCACATTACGACAAACGATGCTAAAACATCTCAACCGCAAGACTTTCTACGCCAAGACCAAAGCAGACACACACCAATGCTAATATTAGCATAAGGACGTGTGGTCAGCAAATAGACACTGAAGTCCAGGGCTGCACCATCTGAGAAAAACCCACACAAAATCTTACAATACAAATTACAAAACAATATTCAGAATCAGTGGTGTGAAGAACTGCTTGCCCCCTTCCTCATTTCTTTTGCATGTCTGTCACACTGAAATGTTTCAGATCCAACAAATTTAAATATTGGTCAAATAACACAAGTAAACCTAAAATGAAGGTCGATCCCTAATATTTACACATTAGCATCGTGGCAGTATCATGCCCTGACAAACTCTTCATGCTGGTAACTATGAAGCATTCTCACCATGCGTAAACACTGCTGGCTGAAGTTGTGGTTGATGTATGTGGCCTCCATTGCCAAGTTGCGGGGCGAGTTGAAGGAGTTGCCTTCATCTTGTGGCGGCTCGTTGGCGGTCTCGCTCACCGTCAGGAGATCTGGGAGAGGTCAGCAATCGTGAATGAAACAGAGACACACGTGAGTCTGTGCTGGCCAGATGACACGAGATCTCACCAAAGTCAGAGTTGTCTCTCTTGTCGAAAAACAGTTTGTTGCCAACACGCTGTACGATGATGTCCCAGGAATTGACTGAGCGCGTGCAGCACATCAAGGTGGCCAAGATGGCATCGGTGGCAAACACGTTACCCTGCGTCTTCGCCAGCTGGAGACAGAATGAATGGTGTTGTGAAACAAAGTGGGATAGTGGTAAGTGATAAGTTACAACGAGGCTGACGATACATTCACACTAGCGTACTTTGGAGTACTGTAATTACAGAACTATTTGTCAAAATGTCCACCGCTTCCTGGAGGGTGAAAGTTCTTTTCCACTACAAAGTTCCAGCTCAGCTCGACTCCTGTTCCATTAAACGTCACTTCGTCTTCGATGTGGGTGCTGACGTCACAGCGCCGACTGCCCATAACATACCATTGTTTTTACTGCGACACAAACATATAAACAAAGTAGAACATGGAGGAAATGGAGAAGTTAAGAGTGTCTGTAGCGACCAATCAGAGGCCATCAATCAGCGATGTCACATGTTCAGTATCAGCTCAGCTCACTTAGAACCTCGACAGTGGAGGAGCGTGTTGTGGAAAAAACCCACAAGCTGCTGTCATTACGGTAATGACTCGCCGGCTTCCAGCAACAAAGCGAATAGGATTACCGTAATGACAGCAAAATGGCTGTCATCAACATTCAGGAACTAATGGATTTTTTCTCCTTCTCCTAGCGCCTTCTTCACACCAGGCAGGAGAACCGAGTGACACTTCTCAGCTTTCAGAAACCATATTCTGATAGCACAGATTCCTTTATCTATTAAATCTATTTATTTTTACCTTAGACTTTCTTCTTCCTCGAATTCTTGCTCAGTTCAAATGTACATCTGTTACCGCTCGTCTAAACCATTTCTGCTTTTCTGCTCTTGTATTGTAAAGTATTCTGTGTGTGATACTCCGAGTTGTCCTAAAAGGTGTGTGGTGTCTTAAAACGGTTGGTGTTATTGGAACTTCAACTTCAGTAGTCATGTATGGTACTCCAAAGTATGCTAGCGCCAACGTAGGTGGTGTTAAACAGTTATTATGGGCTGTCTCATGTTGACTACACTGACTAAACCCATATGTTGACAAGAAGTGTATTTTTGTTGACACCTTGCGGATGACGGGATCATCGGTGGTAGTGACTGTGTGGAAGATCCTTTTGATGCTTTTCAGCAACTTCTCGTTACGAGTGGTGATCCGGTCAAACGCCTTGTCGTAGTGCTCCAAGGCTCCGCAGCACTCGCTGGAGGAAAGAGGAAATGGCATCAGTGTGTTTTCTGAAACCACCACCGGAGAGTGTTGGATTCACTCACATGTCGACAGGGTCAGCCACCTCCATGTATCTCATCTTCATGAGTCTGGGGAAGTCCATCTCCTCCTTCACCTCCCAGTCGCTCCTCACCTCCACAGATGAATCTCTGGGCTTCAGCTGAGCCTTGCAAGACACCCATTAAAGTTTGCACAGTCGTGGAAATATTGCAACAGGGGGATGTTAGTGCTTTACTGAGTTGAATCAGTTTCACCTGTTTGTTCAGGAGGGAATTACCTGTGATTTCTGGTCCCACTTCTGACGGACACCAAACTGCTTTTGGAACTTCTTCTGCAGGCGCATGCGATCCCTGGAAAGACAAACAGTCAGGATTAACCCTTTAATGCCAATAGTATCAGTGCCAATACATTCAGGGCTAGCATACTTTGGAGTACCGGAATTACATGACCATCAAAAAACGGTTGCACTTCACAACCAAGTTGCTGTCATTACGGTAATGATTCGCTGGCTTCTGACAAAGTGAATGGGATTACCATAATGACAGCAATTCTTTGTGAATTTCTCTTAGGAGATGAATAAAGTATCTGTTACATGCTCAACAACTCCCTCTCCACACCAGGTAGATGAACCAAGGGACACTTCTAAGCTTTCAGGAACCAATCTAGGTTTTCTGATAGCAAACAGTAGCGTAGTTACGGTAATCCAAGTACGCTAGCACGAGAGTGGTGCCATAGAAACATTCAGTGTTACAACACTGTCAGGCCAGCTGGCAAATAAAGAAAAAAAAGATGAGTGGGACGGTGTGATTGACAAACAACACTAAATATGTTTTATATATTACAGACTTGACGATGCATCAAGATCATGCATCAAGTGTATTGTTTAGTGACTGAAACTGATCTCACCTCTCTTTTTGCTTGGCACTCTTTGGAAGTGTTTGCATGTTGAACTGAGTCAGATTCCTGCGGTCCTTGTCCCTGCGCAGATTCCTCTGTTGAGACAAACAGTATTGTCCTGTTACCAAGAACACGACTTAAAAAGAAAAGTGTTGGTGTGATGTGTACCTGAGCAAACCTCATGCGGTTCCTCTGGTAGGCCGTCTTCTGCGTCTTGGCAGTGTCCACCAGCTGGAAGCTTGTCTCATCCTCCTCATGGAAGTAGGCGTACTGACTTCCACCTCCAAACTGAGAGGAATACTTGTCTGCAGACACAATCACAAATAGTTTTTGAAACCTTATGTAACCCATAGAGGTCTCAGTTCACTTTCCCGTTGTTATCATGGAACATGGTTATATGGACAAAAATATTGTAAAAACAAACAACTAATTTCATGCAATGATTTCACAGCATTAACTTTTTACATGTTCCAGTCAAGCCAAATATCCCAAACTTTTTGTGATTAGTGTACTTAAGATCTGACTCGGACAGAGTGCTGCTGTCTCACTCACTTGTGTATCTCTTGTCTTGATAAGTTGCTCCAGTCCAGTCAGCAACCTGGCAGACAAAAACAAAACATCTGAAAACACGAGGGCGGACAAATGTGAGGTCAATACTCTGAACTGAAAACAAACCTTCCCCAGACGATCTCCTTTACTGAATGGCTGATAGGGCATGTCTTTGAACTTCTCTGGGACTGCACACGGACCCCACCCTGATGGATTGTCCTGGATCACAGGCGCGTGGAACTTCGCCATGACCTGAAACAGAGATTTTAACCAAAGACGTGTTTTGGCAGTTTTGTCCACATTCAAATGCTGATGTTGACAGATTGAGGTGGCACGGGGTCTCAGACAATGAAAGCACTGATATCTTCAGCAATGCTTTAAAACCAACACACTTGTCAGATTGCGCAGTGGGCTTGTCATCATTGACCCAAGAACATTGTTCCACTGACTATTGGAGCTACATATGCTAGTGCTGGGTCCGGCAACACCAATGCGTTGGTGCCTGTGTCGAGCTCAGAGAGCGAAACCCTGTGTCGGGGCACGCATCGCTGAAGAAAGTCACGTGACCGATACAGACTATGTCACTGAGGTGCCACAAGTGTGTTTATAAGGGATCGCATCTGTCAACAGTTTTGAATCACAACTCTTCCTTAAATCCCTTTTATGGAGCCGGAAAGAAAGAAAGGTGTCTGCTGAGTGGGACCATTTTGATCTTAAATCGGCAAATCCCTCATTTTTTATTTCATCCTGTTCAGCTGTTTCTGATTGATCTATCAGCATTCAAATCCATTTCAGTTCGTTAAAATTACACATTTTACTTTCTGCAGGTTGAATGCCGCAACGGAACTGTCTTTAAAAAGCCACAAAGACAAATATATAACACATTGTATTCACACTTACAATTTTATTCTCTCGTTATGACATGCATTCACATCCTTGACCGTAAATTTTAAAGATATCAAATATATTTTAACAATATTACAATAACAAATATTGTACATATACTACATCATTTAATCAGTATGTCAGTAGAGTCTCTCAACGCAGTTGACTGCAATAATGTTTACGATCCAGGAGGTGTCCGTATTGAGTAACAAATATCAAATACAGTTTGACTAATGTGCCGCAACGCTTCAAGGCCTCATCTACCCAAAACTAACATATGCTGCTTGTCAATGATTACGGAAATACAGAAAATACACAAATCACACCTCGTTGATTTGAGGAGACAATATGCAGAACTTTACCATTCAAAAGTAACTCTTGATATATTCAGCTTAAATCCAGACATTTTCGCGAATTAAGTATTTGTCAGTGTGTATAGATGCGTGTGTATATGTATTTTAAATTGGTTTTCCTAGGTGTACCAAATTGGAGTCATCAGCACAAATTTAATTACGTGCAAAGTCAATGGTAATGAAACATGGTGTATCTATATTGTATATAAACTGTTTTCACCGTGTGTTTTAATGTATTACTTGAATTTCTTACAGAACATCTATGTAACTCATTTGCGGGTATTAAACAGCCTGTTTTATACACAGAATGGCACTCCTTCAGTGATCAGCACCATATGGTAGCATTAGCTTCAAGAAGAGCTGGCTTGTACGGCCAAAAGCTCGTAGAAAGGT
Source organism: Aeoliscus strigatus (assembly GCA_901007665.1). NCBI lineage: Eukaryota > Metazoa > Chordata > Actinopteri > Syngnathiformes > Centriscidae > Aeoliscus > Aeoliscus strigatus. The sequence goes on along the minus strand of CAAKHB010007225.1, from coordinate 31,736 downwards.
TCTAGAAATGGGTAAAAATAACTGGAAACGGTTCACGGACCACGAAGCGGACGTGGATGTCTGTCCTAGAGTGCTAGTCATGCTACTGCTAAGGCGAGTCATGCTGCCGAGCTAACGAGGCTAACCTTACTCGCAAACCGGCTACGTGCATTTGTTCAGCTTCTGCTGCGACTCATCGTCAAACACCAGCGGAGACAGCAGTTCTCAAACGTCAGTTTCCTCCTCAATGCGATCTTACCGTGGCCGCTGTGACAAACTACCAAGCTTTTTGTTTCAGCCGATAGACAGGCGGTGAACCCCAGTGGTGTGCCGGGGAGAGAGGAAGTAGCGTTGTTCCTTGTCGTTAAGTAGGTCCCGTTGCCGTATGCCGTATGCCGTATACTGGGGACGGATGTTGTAAGCATAGACAGCGGCTGTATCCGAAATCGCTCCCTACTCAATATATTGTGCACTATATAGTGCAGTATAGTGGATACACTATTTTGCAGTGCTGTCCGAAAGTTCAGTGAGAATTAATATACCCTGGCCTACATAGTGGACTCAAAGTATCCCACAATGCAGCGCGAAAAAAGTGTACGACACACATGTTTGTTTTTACGGCAGAAGGCCTTAAAAAAAAACAGCTTTATTGTTCAGTCCGAAGAATGTATATTTGTACATAAATACAGAGTTTAAATTAAAATTAAATACAGAGTCATTTGTGGCGTATTTGATAGTTGAAATGTTAAATTTGGCTTGATTTGATTGTAGCATGCAAAGTGCGGGTTTGTGATTTGAAAATTTCGATTTCTGGATTTGATACTTTGCAAGTCATATAATTCAATTGATATGTATTCCTTTATCTTGGTGGAGTTTGGGTGACTGGCAATTCACTGACGATTTAATGTGATGAAGTAGTGAAGATTTCATACTTGTTCTTCGTTGCCTCTAAAATTAAATAAATGTATCGTTGCAGTTCTTAACCGTGGCCGCTGGAGGGCAGTGGACCACGTGTACATCCCAGGTGTTTGCAATGAAAAAATTACACAAGAACAGTTCAAATAATTCAATTCAAATTTACCTATTTAAACTGAACACTCATCTACCCATGTGTTTATGCACCGTATGCTTGTCCCCATTCTGCTCTGTAAAGCGTCTTTGAGTATTTAGAAAGGCACTATACCTCTTCATCACAAGCAGCTTCAGTAGTAAAGGCCACGGTGGTATCTTCTAAGACTTCTTTTGAAACCAGGCCTTGGTGGACATGCTTGGGATCCATGTCCTGTTGGAAGGTCCAGTGACACCAAACACTTCATCTTCCTCAATCTTCCCACACACAGCAGGTTGCTGTGCTCGTGTTGGTTCATGTTGGACCATACTTTCCAACCTCTTCCCAAAACCTTGACACAGGTTCAGTCTTGGGTGGAAACGCCCGCAATGGGAAAAGTCTGACATTTCAGGCTGACATTTCTTGTTTGCATGTGTTTGTTTGATAGGGTAATGTGGAGAAAACTACAAATACCTATGTTCACTTACAGTGGGTTTGAGCAGCTCAGTTATCTTCAGAGCACAAATGCCTTTAATCAGCTTCTCATTTCCGCTCAGAGTGAGCTGCTCACAGCGCAAGTGAGCAGTTTCAAAATTATGATGTTTGAGCCATACTGTATTGTGACATTGTCCTGTGCAACAAGATCGAAAATCCTCCTCAGCCACTGATTCCTCCAAAAAACATGGAACAGAAACATGCCTTTCACATCACCATTGTAACCATTTCTAATTTAACATACCAAGTCATTCAAGTGTTCTTCATGATTTGGGGGTTGCTGGGGGTTGTTGTGTGATTGCTCAGTGCTCAGAGCTTCTTCTTCACATTCCCATCTCTATTTCTTATTTTTTGACAGTCTGAACAGCACAAATTCGATTTTTATTTCAAATTCAACCCGTCTACTCGGACCTCCACAGATGACAACCACGGTGATTGGACCGCTTGCATCATATGACTGTCCCAGCTCTTCGAGCTAAGCAGGGTGGTGTCTGGAGGTAAGGTAATGATTTGGGTAGGAGATAAGATTGTCTCAGGTGGAAAGGGGTAAGGGAAACACCAGAATCAGATACCCATGTGTTATCAGACAGAGGTTGGGTGTTTGACAGGGTATGCTCCAAACTCCAAAAAAGAAAGTAACAGGCAATTAGTTAACATGAGCCTGTTCAGGCGTGGGTGTGAGCTCTGTGGGCAGATACACACTGAGTCATTGTGCTGCCATCAGCAGACTCACCTCTCTATGTGCATTGAGCACAGGTGAGTTATCACATAGCAGCAAACACACTAATAACAGAGGGGGAGCTGCAAACAGCTCTCTTAAGCCTCAAAAAATGTGAAATCTCATCAAATCTCGAGGCCCCGAAGGCGAGAGGAGCAGCAGGCTTGTTTCACTGTATTTACAGGCAACTAAATATAACATAGACTCTGTCCAATTGTTGAGTCAATGATGGGAAAGTGCTGAATGGGATCAATGTAGCATAAGTTTACCAGGAAACTCATTCTCGGGCCCTGGTTTGGCTGTGTCCGTGAACCTCCTATTATTTCATTTAATTTAAAAACACAGAACAAAATACTTGAAACTCCATAATTACTGTAGTTTGTGCCAGTTTTCAGAACGAAATTGAAATGTATCTTTTAATGAAGAACAAGTGAATTAGGATACAAATATCTTTGAGTTAAAAATGGAAACTAAATTTTGATTAAAATGGTATTAATTGATCTACAAATTATGAGCATTATTAAGTTGAATTATTCACCAAGGAACTTTAGTGCAAGGACGTGCACGTCGCCGGATTGGCGTCACCGGGGCCCCACCCTAGAGCCAGGCCTGGGGTTGGGGCTCATGGGCGAGCGCCTGGTGGCCGGGTCTCTGCCTACGGGACCCGGCTGGGTACAGCCCGAAGAAGCGACGTGGGCCTGCCTTCCTGTAGGCCCACCACCCACAGGAAGGCTCAGAAGGGGCCGGTGCAATGTGGTTTGAGTGGCGGCCACGGGCGAGGGCCCCAGCGACCCAAACCCCGGACAACAACTCTGGCTATGGGGACATGGAATGTCACCTCGCTGGGGGGGAAAGAGCCCGAACTTGTGCGGGAGGTTGAGCGGTACCGGCTAGAGATAGTCGGGCTCACCTCCATGCACAGCTTGGGCTCCGGAACCCAACTCCTTGAAAGAGGCTGGACTCTCTTCTATTCTGGAGTTGCCCGCGGTGAGAGGCAACGGGCTGGTGTGGGCTTGCTTATAGCTCCCCAGCTTCGTTGCCATGGGTTGGAGTTTTCCCCACTGAACAAGAGGGTCGCTTCCCTTCGCCTTCGGGTGGGGGATAAGTCTTTGACTGTCGTGTCGGCCTATGGACCAAACGTCAGTGCAGAGTACCCGGCCTTCTTGGAGGCCCTGGGGGGAGTACTGGAAGGTGCTCCAACTGGGCACTCCATCGTCCTTTTGGGGACTTCAACGCTCACGTGGGCAGTGACAGTATTACCTGGAGGGGAGTGATTGGGAGGAACGGCCTCCCCGATCTGAACCCGAGCGGTGTTCTATTGTTGGACTTCTGTGCTAGTCACAGTTTGTCCATAACAAACACCATGTTCGAGCATAAGGGTGTCCATAAGCACACGTGGCACCAGGACACCCTAGGCCGGATGTCAATGATCGACTTTGTAGTCATGTCATCTGGCCTCCTGGGGGCCAGATGGGGGATGGGGATATCGTTGGGCGGTGGAAGGAGTACTTCGAGGATCTCCTCAATCCCACTGTCATGCCTTCCGTAGAGGAAGCAGAGACTGGGGACTCGGAGGCTGGTCCATCCATCACCCAGGCTGAGGTCACCGAGGCAGTTCGGAAGCTCCTCGGTGGCAAGGCACCTGGGGTGGATGAGATCCGCCCTGAGTACCTCAAGTCCCTGGATGTTGTAGGGCTGTTGTGGCTGACACGTCTCTGCAGCATCGCATGGCAGACGGGAACAGTGCCTCTGGATTGGCAGGCTGGGGTGGTGGTCCCTCTTTTCAAAAAGGGGGACCGGAGGATGTGTTCCAACTATCGTGGGATCACACTCCTCAGCCTCCCTCGGAAAGTCTATTCGAGGGTACTGGAGAGGAGAATTCGACCGATAGTCGAACCTCGGATTCAGGAGGAACAATGTGGTTTTCGTCCTGGCTCTACACCCTCACCAGGGTGCTCAAGGGGTCATGGGAGTTTGCCCAACCAGTCCACATGTGTTTTGTGGACTTGGAGAAGGCGTTTGACCGTGTCCCTCGTGGTATCCTGTGGGAGATACTCCTGGAGTATGGAATCGGGAGCCCCTTGCTAAGGGCTGTACGATCTCTATACCCCGTGAGTAGGAGTCTGGTGCGTATTGCCGGCAGTAAGTCGGACCTGTTCCCGGTGCATGTTGTTCTCAGGCAGGGCTGCCCTTTGTCACCGGTTCTGTTCATTATCTTCATGGACAGAATTTCTAGGCGCAGCCAGGGACCAGAGGGTGTCCGCTTCGGGAGCCGACTGATTTCATCTCTGCTTTTTGCGGATGATGTTGGTTGTCCTGTTGGCTCCTTCGAGTCAGGACCTTCAGCATGCACTGGGGCGGTTCGGTACGCCTTCCGAAGGAGGTGTTCCAGGCATGCCCCACCGGGAGGAGACCCAGGACACGCTGGAGTGACTATGTCGCTCGGCTGGCTTAGGAACGCCTTGGGGTCCCCCCGGAAGAGCTGGAGGAAGTGGCCTGGGAGAGGGAAGTCTGGGTGTCCCTGCTTGGGCTGCTGCCCCCGCGACCCGGCCCTAGATAAAGCGGAAGATGATGGATATTCACCAAGGAAATATTATTGTTGTTCCTTGAATTTGAAAATGAGGTTTAAAGAGGTTTACCTGAAAATCCACACAGGAAGCTGTGTAACTGATTAAGCAAAAAACACCAGAGCAGTTTTCATCACACCAAATGGAGAAGTGGAGTTTAAAAAAAAAAATAGGTAATTGATTCTTGAGTTTACAATAATCATTTATATATCAGTTGTGTTTAATCCAGACTTGTGCAGCATATAATGGTAGCAGACATCACATTGTCAATGTTTCTACAAACGAGTTAACATTGAAGCAAGTAATTACACAATAAAAAGATGTCAAAGATAAACCAGATGTAAAACATGCATATGTACACACTGTACGGATTCATTAGGTACAACAAAGCCGCCTTTCATTCATTTTAATCCAGAATCTGCAACTTGCCATATGCAACAGAATTTTCCTATGATGCCCTCAACAGTCCAGTTCACACTGAGGCACCGAGGCATATAATAATAAAAATAATAATAATAATGATAATAATAATATTTTTAAAAGGTGGGTTTTTAAAGACTGTGGTGCCCCGTAGTGCTCTGTTTGGGCACAGATGGGGGAGACCTGAAAGCCCGATCCCTTATAGAGCAGTGTTTGGTCCAAAGGATTTTCAGGTGGTAGGTGCAGGAGGAACGGAGGGAGCATGATGATGTCTGAGGTTTGAGGAGGTCTCAAAGGTAGGAAGGGGGGAAGCCGGTGGTGCACAACAAACACACCAGAGAACTCAAATCTTCTTGTCCACCAATTTTTGCAATATGCACACTAGCTCTCTGGTGGTTTTATTAGCATAACATTCCAAGCTACTGATGTGAAGACACGATTGTGCTTCAAAAAGATTTATCCTCCGGATTTATTTTGTCCTTGGCGCCAAGTCTCGCCTAACCTGCCCCTGCCGAAGTTAACGACTGACCTCTTTGTACGGTTCAACAGCAGCATAGAAAATAACACTGAACATTACACTCTCACGGAATGAGGATTTATTGTAGGGCTACTGCATTTCACATCTTAACACACTGCACATTATAAAGACACATTTTGGCTTGAATTACAATGTTTAGCAACTTAATGAAGAAACGCATACAACTTGCTGTATGTTCTGTTTTGCTCAGTTCAGAGGTGGTTCATTCAGTGCGTTTTGTATTTTACTTATAAGTAACTTATTTCCAAAGAAGGACTCTGATCTATATTCTCCTCCGGCAGGGTTCTGATGCTTCCATTTTTGCTTACATTGAGAAGAAGCGGGACGGTTAGCGTTGACCCGTTGATAGGATCTTTCGCTGTCACATCCTCAGCCTTGTCTGGGGAGGCTGGTTCAGCTGCCCCTGGCGTCGCTGCATTCTCTGTGACTAAAGGGTGCGAACTTTGCATCTGAAAGCTGCTGTTGCCATTTTGAGCAATTCTGTAGACCTCAGTCATTTCTGAGACGTCTTCCTCATCATCATCTACTTCATCCTTGATGCCCCGTCTCAGACTCTCCCTGGGCATGAGGGCCCTCCTCCCCTCCTCCTGCTGCTGCTGGTGCTCCACAGGCTCCTGGTTGTCCACCTTTCTCGTGGAGCGACATAGTGCTTTTCGGAATCCCCTCTTGAAGTTGTCTGATAAGAAGCCATAGACGATTGGGTTGGCGCAGCTGTTGGCATAGCCAAGCACAACAACAAAGTAGTAAAGTCCCTGATACTCTGAAGGAAGTGATACCAGCAGGTTGATGATGTTCAGGGCGTAGAAAGGCAGCCAGCAGAAAACAAACACAGCCACCACAATCACAACCATGTGTGTCACCTTTCTTTCTGACTTCCTACGTTTGGTTGAGGTGGCATGGACCTTTTTACCTGAGCTACGGATCTTGAAGACAATGAGCAGGTAGCAGAGGCAGATGATGAGAAGAGGACAGAAGAATCCAACAGTGGAGGTGTAGATGATGAAGGCGGCCCTCCAGATGTTCGCTGGCTGTGGCCAGGCTATGTTACAGGTGCCTCCTGTCCTCTGGATGTTGGCAAAGATGACCACAGGAAGAACAACAAGAAATGACAGTGCCCACACGGTGCCATTCACCACCTTCGCCACTTGAGGACGCCTCCACTTCGATGAGCGGATGGGGTGGACCACCGCTAGGTAGCGGTCGATGCTCATCACAGTTAGACAGAAGATGCTAGTGAACTGGTTGATGGAGTCCACAGTCATCACCAGACGACACATGAAGGGGCCAAACGGCCATGAGTGGAGGGTATTCTGGACAGCTAGGAAAGGCAGGCCGAACATGAAGAGCTCATCGGCAATGGCCAGATTGAGGATGTAGATGTTGGTCACTGATTCTATCTTTGAGTAATGTAGCACGATGTGAATAACTAGCGTGTTCCCGCCCAGGCCGATGACACAAACAATAATGTATATGAGTGGGATGAGGACACCTGCCACGCTGGGTCCTGAAAAATCATCGGCCATAGTCGAGTTGGTGGAGTTGAATAGTGTCTCGTTCAGAGCACTGTTGTTGAACATGAACAGAAACGAAGGGAAATCAGAAGCATGGCTCACAAAGCTGCTGTTCTCCCACATCTTATCCATCATCATCTCCATCCCACGAACCCGAGGAGGAGCTGTTTCTTTCTGTTTCCGTCTCAGGTCCCACACATCTGCTCTGTCTGAGAAAACACAAAGTTAGCTGACTAAATACTTGAGATTTGGAATATTTTTTGCATTTTGCACTTTGTAGAAACAAAAGTGAGAAGAATTGAAAAGAATGTTTTCCTCTAAGGACACTAGAGAGATGTTACAGGTGATTCAACATGTTCTGTTCTGCAGAGTTCAAAATAAGCTTTTCTCTCTGAGATTTATTCGTAAAAATACAGAAACAAGAAGCTTTGCTGTCTCTTTTGCCATGCCAGTGTTCCACATTGATTCATTAACATTACCAGATTTTTCGTACTTTCATCATAACAAAGAAAACAAACAAACAAACAAATACATAAAATATCTTCTTCTTCTCTTTTCGGCTTTGTCCCTCTTCAGGGGTTGCCACAGCGAATCATTGATTTCCATCTTTCCCTGTTCTCTGTATCCTCTGCTCTGACTCCAACTACCTCCATGTCCTCCCTCACTGCATCTATAAACCTCCTCTTTGGCCTTCCCCTCTGTCTCCTACCTGGCAACTCCATCTCTAACATTCTCCTACCAATGTATCCACTTTCCCTCGTCTGCACATGTCCAAAACAAATACATAAAATATAGTATTAAAATAATCACATAGCTCTTTTCTGTCAATTTTCAATTTGATTTACGAAACCATGGCAGACCAGATAGACTGTATTATTCTTTTATCCTTCCGAGTGAAGAAAACCATGATCGACAACACCCTTATTGATTGTTCACTGACATTCTCATGGTAGGTTGTCAGTAAAACCAACAAAGAAGATGGTTGTGTATGCTTTGAAAAGAAACTATGTCAGTTAGTAAAAAACATTTGCTAGCCAAGTAATAATAATAATAATAATAATAATAATAATGATGATGATGATGATGATGATGATAATAATAATAAAACTGTATTTGTAAAACTGATATGATTAAAAGACATTAAAATATGTAAAACAGATATCATTAAAAAACATTAAAACAGTATTAAAGAGGTGCAGGTATATGCTAGTTAAAAGCAAGTATAAAAAGGAATGTTTTAACCTTAGTCTTAAAAACATTTACAGAGCTGGTTTCCCTGATGTCTGCAGGAAGTATGTTCCAAAGCTGATGAAACTCCTAAGGTTGGAACGCGTCATGAACAAGTGCTGTTCCGTTGGGTGTGCATGTCATGGTTCAGGTCGGTACTGTTGGGTTCAGATCAGGTGCAGTAAAAACGTGTGACATTTCTTTTTCATTTGTCCAGAGTCAGAGGAAAAGTCACATCATCAATTCAGTCTGATGAGCTGAGTCTTGGATTCAGAGATATGATGAGGAAGGAAGTGTAGGAAAAAACTGGGACTGTGTGCTAACACTGTGTGACATGTGATGCTGATGATAGCTGTGACACGTGTTAGTGGAGCCACATGCAGGGAAAGAGCCTGATAGGAAAGAGGCTCTTCACTCCTTCGACCAACCACAAGTCCCCATCAGTGACTGACAGTTCCATACTGCCACCAACAGAATGAAAACAATACTTCTAGTACTAACAATACGAGTACTACAATACTAGTACTAACAATACTCCTTACATGAACCAAGTCGTGGACTTTGTGAAGTGTTCCACACGGTAGCTTCATATTTAGTGAACAATGTGTCCATGAAACAGAGAATGACACATTGTATGGGCACAGTGACACATACACACATACGAAGACATTTCATTTCACCCTCCATTAACAGCACAGCTGCAGCACACGGTCATTCCAAAGAGATTCCTGACGTCTGTAGAACATCAGCAATAAGAAAAGCACAGATTCGAGTCCGAGCTTTCTGATGGAGTTTGTCACACAAAAAGGTTATTGTCTCCTCAAGGGAGAGAGCGACAAAGACGTTCAGTCTCTCCAAAGTAGCAAGAAAATACTTGAATAAAAAACATGCATGTCCTTGTATATGAGACCTGAGTTTCTTTGACTTTAGCACATTGTCCCATTAATCATGGTCCAATATCTGCAATTCCATGAGACCAATGGCCCAATGACAGTGTGCAGCATATTGCTGGAACACCATGGAAACTAGAAAAGGAGAACACACAGCATCAGATAGAGTTTTCTCATATGCATCTTGAGTTTTTAAAGAGAAACCAACCTTGCAGGCTCTGCTTCCTGCTAAAGATCAGACATTCGTCACTCAAGAACCACTGAGCTGAACTGTGCTAGAAAACATTTTTGTCACATGATGTCAAAGCACAGCTGTTCATTGTAAGCATCACAGTGACAATTATAGTACAAGGAATCAAACCAGTGGTAGTAGACTGACACTTAGATCTGTATATGACACATAGGAGCAAGAAGTAGACATGTTGTTTTTGATGAAAAATGTCCTTATCATTTCAGAAAATGAAAAAAGCAGTCGACTTGTCAGCATCACTTTGGAACTTGACGAATAACAGATGGTTTGGTCTAAAAGCAGACATTTTAACAGGTTAGCAGCCTGTGCTTGAAATAAATCTCTTTCAGCTGAACCCCGACTGCACAGATGTCACATCAGTCTACATTTCTTGGAGCCATGATCCCTCAGGGAAATCAATTAATCTAGCTGGCTGTCGACATCCTAACACCCACTCTCCCTGAAGCCTGTCAATTATCTGTATCGTACTTGTCATATTTCATTTGGCCTCATTCTTCTTCAAACTAACCTTTTCGGGTCGTTCAAGCCCTTTATGAAATTCAGTTTTCTAACTGAAATTTGTTGTGGATATCTGCCCCCCCACACAGGAGTCATCCTGTTCCTGAAGTGACACCAGAGGAGGAACCATAGCAACATATAACCTGGGTCCATTCCAGTAAGTGGGTTGAGTAAAATGAGTTTGACTGCGAAGGTTCTAAGGGTCATGGCATCTTTGTGGGTTAATTCGTAGGCAACTGGACTTTTAGTTAGCACTGATGAGGATCAGGTGCGCTGATTGCTCCCTAATCAGCCTGGCCACACCTCCACTGCCAAACAGAGAGGGAAGAGGGAAGAGAAAACAAACCACAAACGCAAAGAAAATTGACAACCATGACACAAAGCTCGAAGCGTTGCAGGTAGGAGCTTCAAGAGGGGAGAAGCGGATCCTCTCTGGTCGGTCACACTATTTGTCCTGCACAGTCGTGATATTTCTGAACAGAATATGATTAGAAATCACCCAAAGAACTAAGGTTGAAAGTAGATGCAGATAATTGCTGTTTCCTGTACAATACAAGAAGTTTCCATCTGTCCACACAGGTTTCGTTGGCCACGTTGCAGTTTTAAATGGATTAGTGTAGATCAATCTGGAGGTAACGTAGCAACAATATGGATATCAGTGTTCACCCCCTCAGGTAATTTATTACCTAATCAATAGTCCTCTGATTTATGTGAGTCTGTTTTTTATGTTATTGGTTCTTTTTCGTCCTGTCGCTCTTTTTAATAGTCAGTCTTGCAACAGATATATTAAAATGTAAACCTAAAAAAACAATAATGTACTATTGTAACACTAATGTGAATAAGACCTTCAGACACCTGATCCCTGTAATGCACCTATCAGAATGTTGGATAAATGTCCTCTATATGAAAGCCACTTATTTTAATATATATTCTGAACAATATTATTCTGATTCGCAACCTCTGGGTTTTTATGTGCAATATTCTGTAAAACTCAATATGGCTGATCACATCTCAGTGACCTGAAGCAGGAAACAAAAACACACACGAATAATCTTTCAAAAAATGTTCTCCTGCAATAACCCATGTGTACGACCTCATGTACCTTTCATCAAATTAAACAGAAAAGCTGGAAATAGAAATGCAAATGAGTATGTCACATTCTGACTGAAGATTGAAAAGTTGAAACAACCAATAAGAGACTTTAAAGAGACTTTATCGCCTGTCTATAATAGGAGAGTACCCATTGAACCATCAATACATTGACTGGTTCAGCAATGATCCAATCAATCCAAACTCTAACCATGGATTTACAGTACTTCCTCGTCCATCAGATTTGTTTTCACACACCACTCTGCCTCAATCTGTAATGCCAAACAGAATAAACAGGGATGATGCCACAAAAACAAACAAGTCATTGCATGCTTGCTAATATTAGCGTAAGCGTAGATCAGGATGCTGCTCAACATGTCTGACAGCTGACATAAACTGATTACACATCATTTCATTTTCTGTGAACATGTGAATCAACAAATACTGACCATAAGACATGAAATATAAATGACTGTTGGCAGAAAACTGTTTGTGTATATTCTGGAGGATGAAAACTGTTTATTGATGATTGTCATAACTTTACATTTTCATGTCTTTTCTGTCCGAACATCAAAATGCTTTGAATTTTTTC
>CAAKHB010007225.1:5859-19894 GCA_901007665.1 Aeoliscus strigatus | reverse complement strand
CTGACATAAACTGATTACACATCATTTCATTTTCTGTGAACATGTGAATTAACAAAAACTGACCATAAGACATGAAATATAAATGACTGTTGGCAGAAAACTGTTTGTGTATATTCTGGAGGATGAAAACTGTTTATTGATGATTCCTTGCTCTCTCACTTTGTCTTTGGTCAGCAGCTTTGCTGATATTTATCTGTGGACATTTGGTTTGACTCAACTCCCCTCATCTCTCTGCTGTGATCATTCTGTTAAGTCAGTCAATCAATACTTGCCCTCGCACCAGAAAACTCTGGTCAGTTGCCAATGCTTTTCGCACCGAGTGTCTCCTTCTCACATCATCATAAACATACGCTTGGTGACCCACCGCCTATTGGATTATTTCCAGCCAGGTTTGGCTGCGGCTTATTTCTATACACATACCACAACCATTCCTGGCACCTGTGATGGCTGTGGTGTCCTACAGGACATCCAAATACGTATTTTAGTGTTGAGATTGTGGATGTTTTCAATTTGGCTCGAATGATGTGGGATGTGATGTAAGCTATGTCAACAGAATATTATAACGCTTTAAAAAATGATGTTGTCACAGATTCGCTTCAATCATCACTATGTGGAACGTTCAACTCATGAATCTTCCCTCTGCTTAACTCTAAACAGCGACATTACGAATCGATTGTGCTCATTGTTTGAGACATAACAGCTGCCCAGTCTGGCACAGTAGGTTCTTTTCCAAATCAGCATTTTCTACAAAAGGAATGGAGACAGAATTTACATATAAATTATTTATGTTTTATAATGAGCTTCTCCTGTTCCACTGCTGCTAATGAAGGGGTACCTGGAGAGAACCCACACAGACACAGGGAGAGCATACAAACTCCCTGCAGAAAGTGCTAACCCTGTGCTAACCCAGTGCTAGCCCCATACTAACTATGTCACTGAGCTCATTTATTCATCCGACTAAATATTCCTGATCCCTGGGTTCTAGTGAAGAGGCACCAACAGGTGCAATTATTTCTAATGTATCAACTGTATGTTGAAGAATCCAGCTGTACGTTTACGTAACATTCCTGTGAACATTCCACCCAAGGCTACTGCCACATTCGACATGCATGAGTCTGCATGAATGACTGCTCGTGTTGTGTGTCTGCATAGGTGTTTTGTCTAAATATGTGAAAGACAGAAGAAAACTTGCAGTCTGTGCACAGATACCCTCTAATCTGTTGCTTTCGTGACTCAGAGCGAGTCCTTCAATAAATCAAAGACTCTTGGCTCGGCATGCCGGTTGATGAATATTTAACAATGACGCCATCATTTATTTTCGGCTCATCTCAAAACTCTGCAGGAAGTCCTCTGTCCTGAGGGTGATGTGCTGCTCCCTTTTGGAAGCTTCAGAGGCTTGAAGGAGTCTTCTCTCACCAGCTCAGTGACTCAGTGAGCCAATACATCCATAATGGAGAAACACTCACAAAATTATACAACTTTGGCATTTTCAGACATCGCATTATTGCAAAAACCTTAACCTCTTTCAGCTGCATTTGTACGTTCACCAGCAGGACTATTCTGACTAAATGTCTTTACTGTAGGTCTTTGCTGATACACTGAGCATACTCATACAGTATCTTCTGCTATGCTGAATCTTGATAATAATATTACATTTTATTTAAAAGCGTCTTTCGGGAGGCTCACGGACGCTGTACAAAGGGGCGCAGAAGTCAAATCGAGGAGACAATTCTGAACAGGTGGATTTTGAGTTTGGATTTGAAGAGGGACAGGGCGGTCAGATTGTGGCGGTCTGTGGGAAGGGAGTTCCAGAGCCGGGTAGCAGAGTGGCTGAAAGCCCTGCTCCCCATGGTGACAAGACGGGCGGAGGGGACAGAGAGGTGGATGGACGAGGAGGAGGATCTAAGGGAGTGGGATGGAGTGGAGATGTGGAGAAGCTCGGACAGATGTGGAGGGGCGAGGTTATGGACGACCTTGAAGGTGTACAGCGGGAGTTTGGATTCAGTCCTATGCTTGACCGGGAGCCAGTGGAGTTGCTGAAGGATGGGGGTGATGTGATGGTGTGAGGGAGTTGGGCAGGTACGGGCAGCTGAGGTCTTGACACAGTTCTTAACACAGTCTTAGAAAAAAAAGACAAATGCATTCTAAGAAAATCTTCTTTTCAGAAGACCAAACTAATGAACAAATCAACAGTCGCCATGTGAACCGTACAAATACGATCTGTGTTTGTGACATTTTAAATAGTCTGGTTAATCTGTCAACCGTGCGTGTGTGTGCATGCGTGTGTGTGTGTGTGTGTGTGTGTTGGGTGAACAGAACCCGTCATGTCAGCGAGGGATCACGTCTCGTCACGACCACAGAAGTGAACGTTTGTACAGGAAGAATGTATTTTCTCTCACATGCTCAAGTGAAAACTCTCAGAGTGTCATTGAAATGGGCCACAACAACTGAAAGCCACAGCGACTTGATATTATTCTGTTTTATAGGTCACATTTATGTTGTATCATTACTATTGTGTTAATAATATAAGTAATATAAGTTGTGCAAATAAATACTATTTAATCTATCATATTGTTACATTACAGTGTATTATTATTATTATTATTTTCAGTAATTAATAGCTATCGCTATTAATTACTGTTTTCTCTTGTTTTATGTTTTGTGTTAAGAATATGATTATCAATCATATTATTGCATTACTGCTTGTTATCTTAATATTATCACTATTAAAGGTGAACTATGTAGTATATGTATTACAAGCTATATTTTTTATTAAAAATAATGTTGTCAGAATGTTGTATTCTGCGTTCAGAATAAAAAGTTGCAGAACAAAAGTGTAGCTTTTTCTAAAAAAAATTATATGTAGTGTGAATGAATTATTTTTTATTTTTGAGAGGTCCAACAGTATGTTTATGTTTACATGTACAAACCGATTGTTGCATTGTGAGTTGTCAGATTCGGTCTGTGTAAGTCCTACAGCAGCAGCTTCACAGCCCCGGAGTTATGAATCACAGAGGTAGAATGAAGAACAAAAACCAGAGTCAATATTGGAGAAGAAGATGCTAGATGGACTCATAGAAAGGATTTTCTTGGCATCAAAACACACGCGGAAATGACGACTTTTCTCCTCGATCGGGAAGAAGTTCACTCACTAGCTAATTTACGTAGCTAACGTTAGTTGTCGGCCAAATCCCTCTTCAACAACGTTCCTTGTTTTCATTCTATGACGTTGACCCTAGATATGACACGACTGGTGAACCATCCACCTCCACACCCAGTAAACGGAGGACCAGGAGGAGACTCAGTCCTCCTGTCCAGTGTTGACGGTTCACTTTCACCACTGTGGTGAGTGTCTATATATTCTATTATATAGTCTATATATCTATATGTATTCACACAGGTCTCATAGATGACCATGAACATACTGTGAAGTTGATGTGTGTGAAAGCAGGCAGGATGAAAAGAATGAATAACTGATAATGGCAGATAGCAGAGATAATGTTAAATACCAGGCGCTCGCCCACGAGCCCCAAGCCTAGGCACGAGCCCAGGCCTGGCTCCAGGGTGGGGCCCCGGTGATGCCAATCCGGGCGACGTGCGCGTCCTTGCTTTTAATTCTCTCATTGGGGTAATTCTGAACCGCTCTTAGTCTGACTCGTCTCCTAGGACCTGTTTGCCTTGGGAGGCCCTACCAGGGGCATGACCCCCGACAACATAGCCCCTAGGATCATTCGGGTACTCAAACCCCTCCACCACGTTAAGGTGGCGGTTCAAGAAAGGGTAATATAAAATATATAAGTTAAAATTTTTCTTTCTGACATTCAAATCAAATCATGTCACATTGACACAGAAGCGGACATAGACTGGCTCAACATGCAACTTTGTCCAGATGAAGACAAACTGCATGGCGAGGCCCCGCCCCCCTCGAGGAGCTGCTCACCCTTCAGACCACATCAAGAACCCACTGTTCCACTGGCACCTACTCCCCAAAGACACCAAAGACCCGACTGTGCAATTTGGGGATCGACCATTCTGTTCTGCTGCAGCCAGACTGTGGAGCCTGAAAACTTGCCTTATATTAATATGTAGCATATTCTGTCTTTAAGCTGTGGCACCTTGACATGTTTAAGAAAATGTAAGGTGCTTTACAAATAAAATGTATTATTATTATTATTATAGGGGTCCTAACTGTGTGTTCAGAATAGAGATGTTAAGCTGCATTTAGACTAAGCACACATGGCTATGTGGACCTTCATAGTCGACAATAACTGTGTTTGGACTGTTTGCATCATGTGACTTTCCCAACACTCAGTGTCACTTCTGTGTTTGCAGTGAAACTAGAACATAGTGGAACATGAAAGACTGGTTGTAGTTAGTGTGGTATCAAGATCTGCTCATTGTCAGATGCTGTTGCTGGAAGGAAACAAAGAAACACGCAGACAATGGTAAAACACAGCAGCAGGATTCCATGCAGAGCGACCAGCATTGTGTGTCTTTCTTGAACTGTAATTGTTCTCTCATATTTGTTCGTCCGCAGGTATGCTGCATGTAGCAGCGTGTCCATCAGGTCTATGTCTGGTTCTTTGTCAGATGTGTTACCTTTGAGTGTCACACAGACACATAAGTAGAAACACTCATGCGAGCCTAGGTGTTTTGATGATATGCTGACCCCTGTTGGCTCGTGAAATAGAACTTAAGGTGTCACATCACAGCAGCAATGTTGAAACAACAGGAATAAAAGCCAAACAGTGTGTTGGAATGATACATAATCAAACATGGAGTATTACAAGGGTTTATAATGATCTTAAGTTTGTAGTTACAAGTCCCTGAATTGATGAAAGGGTTACTAGGGAGTAATTGTGTTTAAATCCAATTGGGGTGTTTGTTGAATGATCCACTAAGCCTCTGCAGACTTTCATATAATAATATAACGGAAATCTGTGCGAAGCGCCTCTCAAAGACATTTATGCATGTGTAAGATGTTCTCTTAGCAGTGGCTGTAACAAGCCCTGTTACGATGGAATGTTACCATTCCAATCATATCAACCCTTCAAAGACAAGGCCGGTAGAATATAAATTACTGACAAACCCATAAACAATGCCCGGTAAAAATGGGGCAATATCCTTTACCTATACAAACCTACTACGTTGTACTTATTATTCAAACCAATTAATTACCAAATCATCATATATCTTTGCATTAAGTGACATAAATGGCATTTTAAAGACATAATCTTGCTTTGCAGCATGATCAGAAATGGTCCACATCAAAAATAAGTCAATATCTGCTAGAAGAATCCAACTGTAAAGAAATTCAACTCACCTTTGACTTTTTCCCCCCTGGAATCACAGAGGAAACAAGGCGGGAAAAGCAGCTGCGCATCTGTCCCCTCTGTCAGTTTTTAATTTCATCCTGAGCTGTGGAACAGCATGTTGTGCCTCCGAGTTTCTCCTCCGAGTGATGCACTGATGCTCTGCAGGAAAACAGAGCTTCTGTCTCCGGCTGGTAACTAGGTAACAGCTCAAGTAGGAGGTGTTGAAATCCTACAGTGTGTGTGTGTGTGTGTGTGTGTCTGTGAGAGAGAGAGAGAGAGACAGAGGTGGTGGTGGTGAGGGGGGTAGATTCATGTCTGAAAAGATATGCAATTGGATGTATTATTATTATTATTATTATTCAGTCAGTTGATATAGCAGTGACGTGAGTACCATACTACTTGTAATGGTATCTGAAGGAGAAAACTGATTAGTTTTATTCATCCTGCGATAAATCTCAGAAAATGGGATAGAGGTGTTGTAGTAAGATGCCTGTGGAATTCAAGATTCAAGAGTCTTTATTGTCATTATAAAGGATAACAAACTTTTGTGTTTTTTTCCCATTTGCATACAATCGGAACAGATTTTCATAGATTTCATAGGCATTTTCCAGCAAATTCATGGAAAAGGAAGAATGAAATACCTATATAAATGACATATTAGGGTCTGTCTGCCTGACAGATTGTTCCAGCACACTGGCTGATTGGTGCCAAGGGTCTCATAAAGCAGCTGTATCGTAAGCGAGAACCAATTGAGGAACGGTGGAGCTACAGATCAATTGATCGACCCGTGTTGTTTAGGTATACCCTGACCAGACACACTGGTGTCCCATCTCTAATGCTTTCAGAAAGGAGTTAATTCTATGTGAACGTTGTTGTTAAAAAACCCTTGGCAAAGTGAAGTTAAAGTAAAAGTAAAGAGGTACTAGACAAATGCAATGTAACATTGTACCAATGTACCATTGTTCCTCTATTTTATTCCGCTCGTGGTGCCGCTACTTCAGATACATATATTCTAATCATGTCAGACAGGAAATACATCCGGAGACAAGGACATCTTTTCAATTCACGTTCCGGTGCGTTTGTATGATCAGTTTGTTGGAGAGTGAGCAGAGTGTTTTCATGTGTCTACTAAATAAAAGACGATCTGCATTCTTCCCGCAGCAACCGTAAACCTGAGCGGCGTCGAAATTCCTTGACTTTAATCTACTGTGATGTACTTAACTCGAAGCCGACCAACGGCAGACTGATGGACGCTGACCTTTGACCTTTGTCAATGTGAGGTTAAAGGTCCATGAGCTACAATCAGCGATTATTAGTATGATTAGTTTTTTTCCTGGATTTTATTTAATATTCGCTCTCTCTTCATGAAAATGAAACAACCATAGGATGATGTCACGCTCTGTTGAATCAACATTCTCCATCTCAACTCAGAAAGCACAAAATACCTTGGAATCATGATCAGGATCGGAAATAGTTCATTTATTTAGAATTTACTCACTAACCCAAGAAAAGAAAGTGAATATTGAGCAATTACCAAAGTAAAAATAATAATAAAAGAACGAGCTAAATCAACTAAGTTATAGCTTCCATTGAGCATGTAACTCATCAGCTAGCTATCTACTGCACGAAAACATGTTCATTTGATATTTGCAAGTTAAAAGTTAACAACACTAGCTAACATGTCCTCATGAAGTTTGTCATGTGACCTTAGTGTTTTGTCTCGTAACAACATGCCTCATTTATACCTGTTTTGTCCATTGAATCGTTTTATGTTATCACTGACACAAGCTATGTGTGTCACTTGATGGACGACAATTTATAATGATGGTTGGAGTTTCCATCATTTTGACTGGATTGTGAATGAACCAATCAATGTTCTGATACAGCTTGAAAGAATCTTACACCTCTAATTATGTCCAAAGCAAAAGAAAACGTTGGATAACATGAAGGCCACGGGGTTCAGTGGCCTGTATAACAAAGCTAGATCAACATGTCCTAGGTTACTTGATTAATCCAGGGTTGATTTACAGAGACCATGACGATCACGATAATCTGTACCACAATGCTGGTTATGAACTCAGTAACTCAATCCAGGTTTGTCTAATCAAGACCCGTGAACACGCATGTATAACTGGTGGGTTCCGAGGCAGCAGACCAATCGCAATCATGAGCACACAAATGGAGACAGAACGCTTCTCACTGAGGCAAAATATCGATGAAATCTTTCACTTAAGAATGTTCAGGTTGTTAATATGTAAACGTGTTAATGATGTACTTCTACTATATGCACATATACAAAAGGAAACAGTTGTTGTTGTTTACACGTCATTGTTTGTCGTGTTGTTGATTTTACCGATCCAACCACTGGAGATCAAACTGAACTAACATGAGTTTGACTGCTCTGTTCTAAACTCTTTGACTTTTGACTTCTGATGAATCAGATCAGGGTCAGAGCATTAACAACGTCACATCGGAGCAGTTCTGTTATTGCATTTATTTATTTGATCCGTGTTGTCAACAATTTACATTAGCAAACTAATGTATCTAATCTAGCTATATACAGTATATTAGATCAGCTATGTTATTACTACATTCTTATTTATAAAGTAAGGGTAGATGTTTAAATCACATATCCATTTCTTTTATCCTGTCTGAACATTCACTTCAAAGAAAGATTGATTGATTGACTTTTATCCACTTCTTTAAACGATTCATTTCATCTAGCTAGACTGGCTATTTACATACTGTTTCTATTTGAACACTAGCATTATAGTTCTTGTATGTGTGGTGTGCTATCATTAACTAATTTAACATCTGTTCACACTGTGTCACTTGCCCAGTTCAGATCTTCACTTTCATTTTTTTTTCTTGCAGTAAAAACGTGAGGAATCATTGTTATTTATGCAGAAAGAAGAAATTTGACACGGACCCCAAAACTGTGAGTGTTTGAGTACTGAAACTTTTTTCCGAACTTCTGCTGCAACACTTCAGGGTTTTGGATTTCTGGAATGCCATGATTAAACTCCAACCTAAGCTTCTGCAAGAGACAGTTGAGAAAGAGACGTAATGTATTATGGTTCCAAGGTCTGTTACATCACATGTATACACACCGATAATTCATTCTGGACTGATTGTTCCCTCCATTATACAACACCTTCATGTTTCAGTGGAATGTTTCTGCGTGCCAAGGCCGAGTGAAGAACAACATGATCCTTTTTAATGGAAAATCATCAATGTTTGTGCCCAAGTACCTGAATGTCGTTCTGCAGCTCAATCGGGTCGATGCTGACAGTTTGGATCAGACTTGTTCCTGCTGTAAAGGGGCAAATAATAAATTCTTCTCTCTGCTCCTTTTCGTTCAATTTTTCTCAACATTTTATATTTACATCAAATTCAGTGAATGAAATAGTCCATTAAAAAAAATGTACACATTAAGTGAATCTTCATCTTCTTCCTCAGGACCAGCATCACGACCCATCACCCTTTTTGTGAACTGGTGTCTCAACGCAAGAAAATGGTCATCAGCAATGCTCCTTCGTAGTGGAATGTGGCCGTGGCCTGTGAACATTTGGAATCTGCTTGAATTGTGAGTTTGTCGAGCGAAATGAACAAACTGTGTCACTAAAACACAATGGTTCAACATTAGAATGCCACAGATGAGTTCAATGACAAAGTTGCACTTTGTTGAAAAAATATTCACCTTGGAATAAGTTTCATGGATTTTCTGTTACTCTGGCAGATTTTAATTAAGAAAAAGGAATATGTACTGTAATATATCTCATTCTATGTTAAACAGGTGTAACATGTATACCACTGTTATGCAAACAGTGCTTGTATGTATAATTTATTGACTTTATATCAATTCAACTTATTTACTGTAAATTAATGACTTTTCTCCAGCAGATGGCGCTACATCATCACACGTTATTTTTCTGATCAAATCAGATGGTACGTGGACAGATCAGATGACATTTAAACATGACAGTCATGGTGTCACTTTTATAGACATAAACACCAGAGCAAAAGCTTAAGATCGGGGGAAAATTACAAGGATTCACACTTAACCTGAAGAAGAGCTTCTTAATGTAAAGAGAAGTGACAGGAACAAAAGACAAAAACAGAAAGTTGCAGTTTATTGAAAAATGCATTGAAATTCCGTCAGGCTGTTGTACAGCTGACCAAAAGTTTAAGACCAGGAGCCTAAAAATAGAAGAGAAGTCAATGTGTCAAAAAAGAACTTGAATGGGTGTTAATTGCTTCAAACAGTTGTAACAAAGGTTGATGCTTTATGTGCGTGCTTCCAAAGGGCTGATGGGAACGTTGCTCCATGGCTCCAAGAAGTTTTTCATCCCCAAACATTCCCAATGGGATTTAAATCAGAGGATGTTACAAAAGAGCAAAGTTATTCTTGCTCAGTTTCTTTGTGTATTTATGGTTCCAGTCCAGTGTAGCATAATGTAAATATTGGTAATTTTCCCCAAGTCTAAAGATTTTTTTCTGGTGTCTATTTATCGTAGAGTTCCTGTCAGATGACTTGAGTGTTTCTTGCAAACTTATACACGCTAATAATTTGACAATGATTACTGCAAGATAAACTGCGTTCCACACATACGGGAGGGTTTGAGTGTATGGACTTGCATAAGCCTTTCTCCTTGGTATCGTTCACACTAGCATACTTTGGAGTACCGTAACTATATGGCTATTTGCACAGAAAACGTCCAATGTTTCTTGAAAGTTGGGAAGTTGTACTTCATATGTTCTTAGAATGCAATCATTAGCCATTACCATTTATTAGGACATGATGTATAAAGTCAGGGCAGTTTGTGCTTTGTCAGATTCTGTTGTAAATTGATATTTTGTATGTTTGTATCAGACATGTCGAAAAGTGATTGGTTGGAGCCACACAGACACTCCTAATTTAAGATGGCTTCTTTTATTGGCACAAACATTTGCTTGAATGAAAGGTTGATGACAGAAACATCGCAATAAATTCTTTGTTATGGAATTTGGCCAATGTGCGGGAAAAGTTTATTGAAGATGATTTGGGTATGAAAGTCATTCAAGGAGTTGATGGAGTCCACAGACCAACAGCGAGAAACACTGATTCGATCAAATGACATTGAACACAGCATCGCTGATCTTTAAATGCACTATTTACAAAAATATAATCAGCAGATAAACTGAGGTGTCTCAGTGGGGAAAGTGTTGATCTAGATTATCTAATTAATCTAGATAAAATCTTGAAGAATAAAAGTCCCTATCCGCCATTGAGAAAAAGAAACCACGAAGCTGGTTCCTTTTAACACATGTTGGACTCATTCATAGTCCACACACACACTGATGAACACTTGTTCCGTTACAGACATGCTTTTCGGTAAGACGACACTGAAGGAGCACACTTCCCCTGTCTCCATAGCAACCAACTAAACTAAGACTCGTAATGTAGTCAAACCACGTACCTGGGTGACACCCTGGCACGTTTGCGGTTTAAGTACAAACATATAAAAGGTAGAAATATCTAAAACACACACACACACATACACAGGCTGTCCTTTGGCTTCGATGGTGGCGTCCTGTCATGTGATTAAACATCTCCTAGGGTTCACGCCCATGACACACTGCGGGAATGGATATCACAGCTTCAGTCTTGGATTAGCTCATGACTGGATGCAATTCTTCTTCTGTTGTCGCCGTTTGGTTTTGAATCCTATTGACGAAGAGAGAACAGTTGAAGAAGATGGATCAGTTGACCTCAGTAAAGGATGAGCCCCTGGAAGGACTAAAGCAAAATATGAAAGGATTAGTTTTCATCATTATCAAGTCACTAGCCAGAATGATCTAGATACAGTCATATGCATGCAGTGCACCATTCTGAAAGGGAATGAGAAGTGACACTCTAATTGCACCCAAAACACACCCAGGACTGATTCACAGAAGAACTCCCACCCTGTCAGACCGTCCACCATAGTGCACAGCCTGAAACCGCGCTGTCTAACCAGCAAGTGACTGAGACACGCCCATGCGCTACATGCCTAGCACTTTGCAGTTTAGACCATCTGAAAGAGTATCTGACCACGTACCATCTTCGTCTCCGGTGTTGATGGTCTGCATAGACATGCTCCTCTGGGGAAGTTTTGAGGGTTTTCTGACCTTCGGTTTAAACAGACCTGATTTCTCAACGATCTCAAATGAATCCTCCAGCTCGTGTCCCTCAGCAGACGAGCTTTCAGGCACCTTAGAAGCCGAATCCGAAGACTCTGTAGTGACGTCGCCTTCTTCAGTCGTCTCTGCGCCGTGATTGGCTCCTCTGCCTTTCAGGAAGTACCTGAATGAGTGAAGTGGTCTCTTAGCACTGACTGTTTGGTTTTTCATCAAGGCTCTTTTTGCATCGCTGTTTTCGTTTGAAGATGAACTAAGGGCTTGAGTTTGGGCTGTCTCCACCGATTCCTTCTCTGTGTACAGAAAGTCCTTCTTCAGGTCACTTCTCTGGATCAACTCACTGACCAGCGAGTTCTTCTGGGTGGACAGATCTTGGAGTGAACGTGTCAGTCCCAAGCTGTTCCCAAAAACTAAAGAATACTTGGGGTTGTGATATTTATGCGCTGGCACCTTCAGGTCAGTCTGCTTGGAGTCCACAGATACCTGAAAGCGAGATGTGGAGATTGGCAAAGGAAGGCTTTGCTCCCCTTTAGGTTTCCTGATGGCTGTAGGAAGAACTGGCTTTGTGATGTTGAATTCCCTGTAGAGGTCGACTTGTTCTGACACAGCATACAGCTCCCTGAAGTCGTTGTCAAAGAAGTCCACGATCTGTCCCGACATCACGGTGATTGTGTTTCTGTCCATCCGAGAGGAAGCCCAAGTGAAGCTGGAAGAAACGAGAGGAGCTTGATACATAAATACATAGGTTAACAGTAGCATACTTTGGAGTACCGTAATCACGCTGTCATAAAACGTTGACCAGTTCCTGAAAGCTGAAAAGTGTCCCTCAGTTGTTCCTCTACCTGGTGTGAAGAAGGAGCTAGGAGAAGGAGAAACTGGACGTTTTCTCCTTCTCCTAGCTCCTTCTTCACACCAGGCAGGGGAAAGAGTGACACTTCTCAGCTTTCAGGAAACATTTTCTGATATTTCTGATTATATTTCTGCACAAATAATCACGCAATTATGGTACGCCAAAATATGCTAGCGTCAATGTAACACTGGGGATATGGTCAGTGTTAAAGAGTTCAACCAAAGTTTATATTTGAATTTATAGTTAATAATAAGCTTAATATCTTATTTGTTTCTTAAAGTAAACTTGGTATCCAACATTCATGTTTTTGAACAACAGTTCTCAAGTTTCTGCTGCAACATGTGAAGTGCCCCAGGGATCAGTCCTCAGCCCCGTCATTTTTGGTTGTATGTGCTTTGTCGTATTTGCCATCATTATTGGCAAATATGTTATGGCATCTTTAAGTCTCTGAAGAACTACAGGCGCATCTCAAGAAATTTGAATATCATTCATTCACATGAGGTCTCAGCTCAGTGCTGTTGACTGCGTTGCTGGAACGTTCTGTTGTAGATGCACATAGTTGCATGTTTCAAGTTGTTGCGATTGGACTCTTTGGTCTGGACTGGACTTAAGACCTGTTCACGTCTTGTATAAAAAGACTCAGATCTCCAAATCACATGAGTCAGATTCAGACTGACAGATATATGTTCTATATACTGTATATATACAGTATATATATATATATATATATATATATATATATATATATATATATATATATATATACTGTATATATACATTATACTGTATATAATATAGATTTCTTTTAAAATTGATTGTTTTACTGCGGTCTCAATACTCAATATAAATACACTACATTCATGCTCAGTTTTCAATGAATGAAAACACGCTCACCTGTACGACCCAAACAGAACTTTTTCTCCATCAACCAGCATGTATTTGGAGCACAGAGAGCCGGGCAGTTTGCCAAAGGAAAGTGCCAGTCCTGCACCTTTCACCATTCGTACACGGAGGTTCTGTAAAGAAACACTCGCCTAATTACACATTTCAGATAGCCCGGCATCAAACACATCAGCCAAAGCAAACTTGACACTTGACACACAACTATCAAACGGAGAATACAATACAGTCAAACGGTGCGGTCACACATGGCAACATTAAATCAACTTTCCAATGACAAACACAAAGCTTTGGTATGTATACCTACAGGGAAGTGAAAGGACACAGAGAAAGGAAGCCATAGAACATGAGTGGTTGTGCTGGGAGGGCGCTTTGCTCCGTCACCCAAAGCATCAATTTACACTGTGGATCTGTTCTCAGGACCCATGAATGTTCGTTTGGAAGAGTAACAGATCCTCTGCCCTTTTACGGAGTTTCAGGTATCCGAGCACTTAAAAGTCCCTTTAAAGCAGACAGGAGCTACGACTGTAGACAAACACCTGCATTGTTTATGAAGTCCTAAAGTGGATGAAAGATGATCCAAATGGTTTTTGTATTTTGTAAATATAGTAATAAATTACATCTAAATTAGATCACCTTATTTTTCAAAACTTCAGTTTCGGGGATAAAATGCAATTCCTCATGAAAAGTCAGCATGTATTTGCTAGATTCCAATTAAACAAACACACTAGAAACTAATACTGCACATTCATGTAGGTCTAATTGAGGAAGAACATGTTTGAAAAACAGATACACCCCCCCCCCCCCATTT
>CAAKHB010007224.1:148248-181110 GCA_901007665.1 Aeoliscus strigatus | reverse complement strand
ACAGTTGAAGTTCTGCTTGTAATGACGTTGGTGATACGTTCCTGGAGATTTATGTCTCATAACATTTTCTGATACACCATGGCCTTCAAGTGCCCCCAAGGATAGAAATCAAGGGGGAGAGAGATAACCCTAACCCATCAGAAAATATACATTGTACATTTTCTTATGTATGGAAACTTATGGCTCAGACTGTATGTGTGTATTCAAGCTTCTCTTATTAATTATTATTATTATTATTATTATTAAAGAAGGAAACTGGCCAATTGGGTTTTACAATCGTGAATGTAATCACATCGTTTATTGTGATTATACAACAATTTGTACGATAAAAACTGGAGCACTGCTCCCGCTGGTGCGATAAGAAAGCAGGAAATTAATCAAAGAGAACTCGTTATAGATACTAGCTAAAATGGATTTAAAACATTTTACATTTTTCATCCACACTAAAGAAATCAACAAAAGCTGTCTGTGTTGCACATGGTAAACAAAGAGGCCTATAGGCAATAGTTATGCAATGAACAGTATTTCATTGCACTTGTCATTGTAAGTTTCTATCTGAAGTTCAGCAAAATGTGTTTATATCATCAGTGAGGTTAATATCACTGTAAAATGTATTTACTAAATCATCTAACACAACTTTTAGCCACATACATCTCTGAGGGACAACCAGGACTAAACTCTGGAGCCAGGGGGTTGACCTGCTGGCGTGGGTTCAGACGTCCAGGGCAGGGATGATTGCAGCCCTTCCCGAGACTGGGAGGACAAGGGAGACATAAATGGCTGGACGTCAGCCAGCAGCTCATGACCAGGAACAGACCTTGTGTGGGCGGGGACGGTAAACACCTCAGGAAGAGACTGGACCCTTGGAATAGTCCCCTGGACCCACCATGAGGAGGATCCTGATGAGTGGGGGAGGGGCAGACTGATGATGACTTGCTCGTTGCTGGAGCAGGCTGGAGTCTAGTGGACCAATAGAACAGCTTTTTCTTCCAATTACATCCCTCAAGAATCTATGTCCGTATAATCTTGCAATGTCTTTGTTTTACTCAGGAGATGTATTCCTTCACCTCGAGTCTGCAAACCCCCTCTATCATTTGGGGTGTAGGCCTAAGATCACATTATTATGCTCCAAAAAGCCTCTCTCAGAAACTCCAGAGGGAAAAGAGGAAATTATTAATTTATAACTTTGGATGTCTTTTTGGATGATTGAATGTACAAGTCACGGACTGCTTTGTTTACAGAATGTATGTGTCCGATAAGTAGATGAAGAAAGAAAAGACTGTTGTGTAGAAAATAAAACAGTTCTAGATAGTATTTAAGCTCCTGTGAGAACCGGCTCCAAACCCCACTGACTCTCTTACAGTTAATGGATTCTGGAACACCGGCTCCTTCATGCACTTCTGCTCTGATAAGTTCCCTTTGGTTGAGGTTCCATGTTTCCTGTCCATGGATCGTTTGCTCTTTGCACCATTACCGCCGCATAACGTGGCTGATTTAATGTCTAAGAGATGCTTCCATTAGCTGAGCTTCTGTATCTGCTGCCATTATTGCAGAGTAAAACGGTCAGGATGAAGTCTGAGTCTATCATTCATGTAGCGCCGATGACTGTTTCACCAGGCACCACAAAGACTGTGTTCATCTTATCATGTTGTCAGACTCATATTTACAAATATGAATTAAAAAAAATACATTATTTTAAAATCCTATCAAACAAAGCTGTGTGCAAAAATGATGATGATGAATTAGTATTGTGAAGAGCCTTTACCGCATGGGCTTCAGTTGGGTTTGACATGTGGCAGGTATGGAGACGCTTCCTTTTAGACGTTTTTTTTATTTATTTCAACCTGACACACTAACAACCTGACACACTAACCACTGGTCCACAGAGACAGTCCACTGCTGCTACTGTGGAGTTCTAGACACAGATGATGAAAATGAGGAAGAATCCTTCAAAAGATTTCTGGATTCAGATGGTTCCAGAACACCACCAACATTTGCTCCTGGTCCATTACCAGCATTTACTCAATATTTCATTCCAATCCCCAATTCCCAACCTGCACTAGAAGCATCAACAAACCTGTTGTTCTCCAAATGGACTTGGATTGTGACTGTGCAAACCAATGTCTTTTCTGTGTGGACAAAATGTCCATAACACAATACCTGAGTCTGCATCAAATACTAGATCGGTTGGTAGCATTTCATCCTAGCAATGAAGCTAAAACTATTCCGTCTTTTTTTCAGCCAAGCTTCGACATTTCCTGTGTGGGTGTATAGAAATTCCACCTCACGCTGAGAGAAATCAAAGATTGAGCATATTTCTCTTTTTGTGATATGTCCTCCTCACGGAGATGGGATGTCAACTTAAATTATTGTACAGTGTCGCTGCCAAGGACGTAACATAGGCTGGACAGGGCTTCACTGTGCCTGAGTGACAAGACACACAGTCGCCCTGCGGATTTTTCTTTCTGTATCGTTTGAATATTCACTCACATCGTTCCAACTTCCTGGCAGCAACATTGAGACAATATTGATTGGAAAAACTGAAGCCATCTGTTCTGTTGAATGGCTTTTCAAGATTACAGAATGACTCAGTGTGCTGCCTCATACTGTCTTTTAGCCAAGGCGATGAACGACCGTTGTAAAGAATGTTGTTGCACTATCGTTGTTTGGCTGCTGGTTGGTCATTTTCAGCTGAAAACCAAAAACAGTGCAGCTTTTAAGATGCTATTAAGGGGGGCCGACGCTCTAGGAGAGCGGAGGGAAGAGAGACTAACAAAAGCAGTGTCTCGAGGCAAGACGTTAAAAAAGCTCAATAAACACAGTTCTTGTCTCTGGAGTGGTCCACCCTGCAGCCACGGACAATAACATCTACACATCATCACACACACTGAAAGCATGAGGCCGCAGTTGTCCAGACACATTTCAAACACACAGCAGACACCGGCCTCAGGATACAGATCTGACCGGGAGCTGCTGCGACATCGTGAACCATACAGACGTCAGGATCAGTGGGAAGGAAAAAGAAGAAGCTGAGATCAGCTCCAACCTGCATTAGAACACAAGAATCCAGAGAAGAATCCAGCGCCTTTGACCCGATACCACAAAGGATGTGTGTGGAAACAACAGGATTCATGCAAAGGCGGCATGAGCTGAAAGTAGATCAGTGTTGTTGAGAAGGGCCTCGTAGCAAAGTGCCAGGATGGTGACGAAGAAGAAGTAGAAGAAGTAGAACTTAAAACACTGAAAACTTTTCTCTGCACTGAACCCATTCCGAGGCACATTATAGCACACACACTGCAAGCTAGGAGCAGTGGTCTGTTTCCTTGCTCAAGGGCACCTCTGCACAGAACCCAGGACGTAAACCGGTACCGCCTCAGCTCGAGGGCATCTCAAATTAATGTCTTGCCCTCTAAAATCACAGTTTTAGAAGTTGAGAAAGAACATTTTAATGTCAAGTTGACAAAAAACAATCTGCAGTCACGAAAGAAATCTACCAGAAAAAGGGACAAGATCCAGTATCAACTTGCTCATCTCTTTATCGCAGTCATCAGGCTGGATGAAGACCAAGTGGGTCACCCACATCGGCCTGACAAAGTCTCTTCCACATCATGGTCTGTAGCTGGACTTGAACCAGTCAACCTCTGGCCACCAAGACAAGTCTCAACCGACTGAGCTAGCGACACCCCCAAGACCTTGAGCGGTTCGTAGTCAAAGGCTTTTACACCTTGTCTGCCCGAGTTTGAGCGAAGCCGACCAGAGAGAGACAGAATGGTGGGATGTGAGAGCTTGGAGGAGAGGAGGAGTGTGATTCCTCCAGCTCGGACAAGAAGAGGAGGGTTTCAGATGGGCGGGGGGGCAAAAACAAGAGAGGAGTTTGAGCACATAGAAGCTTCCATCCAAAGGCAGTGAGGCGATCCTGGAGGGGGAACGGAGGGTGGATGTTTGTAACGGAAGAAGGCCGCAGCACTGTGAGGGCGCCGGAATGGTAAGGTGACTTTTTCAATCCGCTGATGTGAAGAACATCCGTCGGTCGTATGTGTGATGTGTCTGCATGGTAACATGGTAGAAGCAGTGTGGGTCCCACGCTGCGTGTACCTCCGAGGGAATCATGCTCTGTCTTGTGATTCATGCTTTTTCACAAGAAGTCATTTCTTCTCTGAGCTGCTGTTGGTGCGTGCACGTGTGTGCATGCGCTCCCAAACCCACAAGTAATGGTGCTGTACAACTGATGAATGGGCGTCCTTGTAGAACAGAGCTGAAAACAGATGAGTCTCCTCAAACTGTCCCTCAGGCAACTTCCTGCTGGTCAATATGAATTCTTAAACAATCTGCCATTATGTTTCTCCTTCAGTCGGCGTCAAACTGAATATGGACTGTTAAGGTCAAAAGGATTCACATTCTTGGACGTGTTGGATTTTGTGCCAAAAGTCCTGCCCAACGTTTGCAATATTCATCAAATTTACCATAGTAAATCATCCCTATCTTGGTTCACTTTGGAATGCGAAATAAATATTCACGATTTCTTTATGAAAAATCTTGTGAAAACTGACATAGTCAAAATTATTAGCGCCCGCCCCCCAAAAAAATTCAAAATCAAAATACATTGAAAAAAAAAAAGGATCTTGAATAATTTGCAGGGGAGCTAAAATCCCTCAGGACACATGTGCCATCTTAGTTAGACACTACCAGAATAGGTTATCATCAGTTGGCTGATTATTTTGACCGTTGCTTTTTTGCAGTCAGGTGTTTTATGTAGGTTAGGATAAGGTGAAACCATATCCTAACCAACCTTTATTTTGAAGGTGTTCCTGGCTGAAGACCAGCTGATGATGTATATCCTGCAGTTACAGTAATCAGTTGATGCTTCGCCTTTGTAGCACCCACAGACTGCTTGACTACCTCCCTGACCGGGAATCGAACCCGGGCCGCGGCGGTGAGAGCGCCGAATCCTAGCCACTAGACCACCAGGGATGTGCAACCGTTGCACTTGCACCATAAAAACTGCCCTCTGAGTGATGTTAATGGACAGTAACTGGGTGGGCAGGTTACGTGGGTTTTGTTGGGTCTACGCTCCGCCCCCAAGGAGGATCTGCACTCGTCCTCTGCTCAGTTGGTTTTGGGTCAGACTTTAAGGGTTCCTGGGGAGTTCCTTCCATGCGTCTTGGGTTTTGGCCCTAGCATGGTCTCCTGGTGTTTTTTTCTCCTGTAGCTGTGCACCACTGTCTCCCTCAGTCATATATAACCAAGGACCTCATGTCAGCAAAGTACATTTTTATCTGACATGACGTGCACCGTTCCTCCCTGCAGGCCCCTTATGGCGGCCCCTTTCTTGTACTGGAGAGGGGGCCAAAGTGATTGGTTCTGGTCAGGACCCGATTTCTGTGGATCGTCTTAAGCCCGCTCATGTGCTCCAGGACGATGATGTGCAGCAGGTTCACCCTGCCCGTTGGGGACGCCCTCCTGGTCCGACCCTTCGTGTTGAACCTTTGCCGGTTCCTGCCACACCGCCCCGGACTAGTGGGAGGAAAGTTAGATTGCCTAAACGGTTTACTTGAACTTTGTTCCTGCTCAGACTTGAGTGGTTTTGTGGTGACACAAGTTTCTAGAAGGGTCTATCTCACACAAAAATGGGCTTTATTTTGAAGGTGTCTCTGGCTAAAGACCAGCTGATGATGTATATCCTGCGGTTACATTAATCAGTTGATGCGTCGCCTTTGAAGTGCCCAACTGAAAGGAAGTCAGTTCTTTGGAAGAGACTCGACGGACTCCTCATCTCTTTGCTACCTCCACAATTGGACCATTTGCGTGACAGAGAAACGTTTTTCCATGACAGTTTTCATGGAAATAGACAACATGAGTTGCAGGGTTTAACAAGCTCACGTGTTTTTTCACTAAACCTGCGTAATGTCATCAGTAGTTTTCGTCGCGGTTATACTAGAGAGCCAGCTGAAGGACAGACAACCATTCACACTCACATTCACACCTATGTGACCCATTAACCGCAGCATGATTTTGGTGGTGGAAGGAAGCTAGAGTACCTGGAGAGAACCCACACAGACACGGAGACTACACCCAGAAAGATCGCAGGCCAGGAAAGGATACATGGACCTTCTCGCTGTGAGTTCTACCCACTGGCCCACCGTGTCGCCACCAACAGCATCTTCACTGGACTCTAAAAACACGTGTGACGTTTTAAGTGAGAAGTGGTTTGTTTCATTTCCACTTGGTGTGTCTGAGTCAGCTGCTCAGATGCTGTGCGAACATCTAGAGCTCAGTTCGTGTGGTGAAGTGACGAACAAAAGACACATGGAACCACTTCTCTTTTGTGTGTGTGTGTGTGTGTGTGTGTGTGTGTGGCGGCGGCAGACAATGGCTGCTTTTCTGTTGAACAACAGATGTGAATAGAAAAAAATGGCACAAAACAACAGAGATGTTTTGTGTGTGAGAGACTAATTAATGTGGAAGAAATGCATTTTATATCTTCATTTTATGCAACATTTGTAACTTTTCACAAGAGCCTGAAAGACATTGGAGGATTTCCTACAACTGTGTTAGTGTGATCGTGCCCCAGCAAATGTAAGTGATGGAAACGAGATATTCAACGTCACTGATTCTTACTATCCAATCGTTTTATCCATTCGCAGATCAGTCCATCAGTGATGGTGTCCTGCTCCATCTCTGTTCCCTCTTATAGTCTTATAGCAGAAAATTTTTAAAAATGAAGAAAATGTCCAGTCCAGAGTCCTCCGATCCATTAGGGGAAGAATAAAACATTTGTTGTCCTGTTTTCTGCAGATGTCATGGCGTCCGACATACCGAAGCTCCAAGTTTCGAAATGTTTACGGAAAAGTAGGCAACCGGGAGCACTGCTTCGACGGCATCCCCATCACCAAGAACGTCCATGACAACCACTTCTGTGCCGTCAACTCCAAGTTCCTGGCTGTGGTCACAGAGAGTGCTGGTGGAGGCGCGTTCATCATCGTACCTTTATCCCAGGTAACGCCCACGTCCACCAGTCTGTTAGTGGCTGTGAGATCAGTCTGATATTAACAAACTACGTCAAACACGTCTACTGTTATGACTGCTCAGCTGTTGTTTCACCCTTTAACACCAACCGCCGATACACACGCGCTAGCCTGCTTAGGAGTAGTGTAATTACGCTAACTAAAATAACTGATTGAGCTATCAGAGAACATAGAACACTTCACAGCCAAGCTGCTGTCATTACGGTAATGCCGCACTGGCTTCTGTCAACAGATTGACTGTGAATGTGATTATCCCAGTGATAGCACACCATGGCTGTTCTCAACTTTCAGGAGCCGTTGAGCGCAAATAGTCACGCGCTAGCATACTAGCATACACAACATCAAAGTATGCTCACGCGAATGTGGCACTGGGTGTTAAAGGGTTAAATATTAACATCAAAGAATAACAGAATATGAATGAATGAGTGAACACAATCACATAAAAGGTAGAATATGCTAATATATCATTTGTAACATGTCAATATAAACATTTTAAAAGTAATACAGCTTGTAAAAGAAGCTGAATACGTTCTTAATCTGCTTTAATGTCAAAGACGCAAACGTGTTCCAAGGACAATCAGGGCCATTTTTTCATTTTATGACCAGTCATTTACTTTATTAGCACGAGGCCGCTGGTCACAAAGAGCCACTGTGCTGTCAAACACACGTCAGCAGTTCAAGCAGCATGAACACGTGACGTGTTGACGCTGCAACAAGCAAACGTCGTAATCATGACGCTGCAAGTTCTGTTGGGCTTAATGAGGGGCAGCTGGCCAGATGGGAGGATGTACAGAATGTTCAGAACAAACTAAGACTCATACTGTAGTTGGCGTCTTCTGCAGGAGAAATCACAGCAGGATAGAAACAACAGAATGCAGTGTTTGAATAGTAAATGTGTATACTACTGTAATTATTGTTGTTGTTGTTTTTACTTTATATTAGCTGATTTTATTCTATTTTATTTTATTGTTGTGTACAGTGTTTATACCTTTTATCCATATATTTTGTTTTTATTCTATGTTAAATGTTGGACACCTTCCCATCATACTTGGCAATAAAACTGATTCTGGTTGTAAAACATGAAACATCTGAATCCAGCTGCCCAATATGAAGACCGTGGCTCTTCATCACACGCTGACACTCTGGAACTGTTCAGCAGGAAGCTGCATCAGCGGAATTGCAGATCATGCAGATTTCTTAGAAATCACAGCATGCAGCTGCCGGCTTTGTTCAACCATGTTTGAATAAATACAAATATTTTTCTCTCTTTCCGTTCATTTCCTGTTGCCTGTATCGTTTCTCGTGTCCTCATAAAACCTGCTGCACCCTCTGAACCTTCTGGTTCCCAGCAGATTTTATTTTTTGCAGGTAATTAGTGCCATTTAGACAAGACATCCCCTGAGTCCACCCTTAATAATGTTTTGAGGCCATAAACCCTCATAGTCAACTTAATATTAGCTTAGAGAAAAGGTTGTTGTGTCTCTTTCACAATGTTTAACTGACGAAGGACTTATTTTTAAATTTGTAACTATACAAACGTCTTTAGAAAAATATATGACATACTAATACCTACATATTTAATGTGTTTAGAAATATGTAGGTCATTTATTTCTTCTGTAATTCACTGTAACTGCATTATCGTCAGGTTACTTTGAATGTCTTCCATTTATTAAATATCATTCCTTCATTTAAAATTATTTCCTTTTTTTTTCTTTTTCTTAGAATTTTAAATTTTGTATGTTGATAGTGAAGCACAGACTTGTGTGCATGCTTGTTTTCTCTCTGGCCAGCGAGCTGTGTGATTTAAAAGTAGTTTGACAGTAAATTTAGAGTAAATTTGGTCTGTGCGAAATTTACGGGACATGTTTGTGACTGAAAGGAAACGTCATGTTGATGAGGGTCGTTGGTGGGTGTGAACATCATCTCCAGATTCTTTTGAAGTGAAGGTGCTGCTGATTATTACTAAACATAAAGGTTGATAGTCTGCAGGGTTAACTGAGGACACACACACACACAAACACACTACAACGTTAAGGGCATCACTGAAGTGTCAGTCACAAACAAATCTCAGATCAGAAAAGAGGTCAGTGGACTAAAGTGACGTCAAACCTTCATGACGTCACCCACAGCCAGAGCTCTGTGATTGTCGCTGTGAGCCGGCGCCCCATAGTGGACACTTGAGTAACTGCAGAAGCATCCTGCACCTCAGACACAGATCAAAGGTCAGGTGACACGACGACCATGACACATCCACAAATCCTCCATAAAAGTTGATTTGTATTTTATTGTATTTTTACTGTTATTGCATATTTCCAGTATTTGTTGCTGTGTTTAAGTTTTTAGAGCATTTTTATTTTAGAACGATATAAGTGTTTTCTATTCTCTGGCGTTTGGGCTCTCAGAGTTTGGGCGGCGGGTGGTGAGAGGATAAATAAATCAATAAATAGGAAGGTTATGTTATTTCAGGACTATGCTGGTGATTTGTTTTATACT
This sequence comes from Aeoliscus strigatus, assembly GCA_901007665.1. Classification (NCBI taxonomy): domain Eukaryota; kingdom Metazoa; phylum Chordata; class Actinopteri; order Syngnathiformes; family Centriscidae; genus Aeoliscus; species Aeoliscus strigatus. The sequence goes on along the minus strand of CAAKHB010007224.1, from coordinate 171,592 downwards.
ACTGTTTTTTTTTTAAATCACCTGGGACAATAATAATAATCATCATCATAAATGGGTCTATTTCTCTCTGTGTCAGTCTGGTCGTCTGGACTCTCACTACCCAAAGGTGTGTGGTCACCAAGGCAACGTGCTGGACATCAAGTGGAATCCTTTCTTTGAGAACATCATAGCATCCTGCTCAGAGGACACATCGGCAAGTGACACGCATCTTTTATGCCACATTAAATCACGTGTGTAAAGGTTCATGATTATAATTTTACTTCCATCTGAACAGTTTGAACAATATAAATCTAGATGTTTAATGTGTTTGAATGAATGCTAATGGTGTTTGCTGACATGTTTTGTGATTTTTAAGTAGTTTGACAGTTTTTCATGCAGCTCATCTGAAAATTTGAAACAGTCCAGAAGGTTCATTCAACATTTAGAAAACAAATTAAATGTAATTACTGTGATAAAGTCCAAAAGTTACGCTACCATTTCATTTGACTTACTTTCATTCAACTCACTGCCTCATGGGACGATCTTAGATCACACGGCATGAACTTTGACCCCTGGGGTCTGTTTTGCTAGTACTGCAGTCTCATGTCTAAAGTCTCATGATGTCATTTGTCGATTCTTGTGGACGTGAACGTGGCAGGTGCGAGTATGGGAGATCCCCGACGGCGGTCTGAGGCGCAACATGACGGAGGCCGTGCTGGAGCTGTACGGCCACAGCCGGCGGGTGGGGCTGATCGAGTGGCACCCAACCAGCAGCGGCATCCTCTTCAGCGCCGGCTACGACTACAAGGTACCGCGGCAGCACCACCCCATCACACTGACCCAAGTTAACCCGATAAACCTGAGCGTGTCCCAACTGGGGAATGTTCATACGTCAGATGAACAAATAGTATGAAACAATGCACTAATTCAAAAAAATATAGTTATGTTACACATCAAATTAAACAGCAGAACCTGGGCTACAAGAATATTGAATATATATTACTGGCCATATTTCTGCCTCTACCGCTGTGGAACTTTACGGAAAGCACACAAACAACCCCTGAAACGAAAGGAGACAGTCCACAGATTCCAGACAGATCCATCAAAGCATCGGAAGAAAGAAGGAAAAGAACAGAAAAGCACAAATCAATCATCCATCTATGGTTGTAAAATTGCAAAACTGCATTTTGTTGTACTCGTCTTTATTTGAGGAATGAATCTAATCTACCTCTACCTACCGAATTATTTATAACTTGTTAAATAATTGTTTTTTCAAATTTTACGAAACGTAAACTTTATATATTGTTTATTTATTCAATATGAATTGTTGTTGTCCCTCAGAACAGGTTGTTTGCAAACTACCCGTGTGTGCGAAGCGACTACATCTAGCTAGCTAGCTAGCTAACTACCTAACGTTATCAAAGCTAGCAACCTATGCTAGCTAGCTAAAAGGCCGAGCTAGCTAACAGACTGTTAGCTAGCACCAACTCTTGTAACATCCTCTAACAACTCGCTGGGGTTGGAATATCTAAAGTCCAAGTATTTCAATAACTGTCCTGTAAAGGGTTCATGGACCTTTGTACTTCTCTACGTCCAGTAAACCTCTCTGTGTTTGATATGAAGATATGAAACAGGCTACAGTGATTCTGTTTCACTACGCCAGATCCTGATCTGGAACCTGGAGATTGGAGAGCCGGTGAAAATGATCGACTGCCACACTGATGTCATCCTCAGCATGTCCTTCAACACAGACGGCAGCTTGTTGGCCACCAGCTGCAAAGACAAGAAGCTGCGTGTCATCGAGCCGCGCTCGGGCAGAGTGCTTCAGGTGTGTGTGTGTGTGTGTGTGTGTGTGTGTGTGTTTCAGGAGAGCATACACAACACACCTCTGTGTTTAAAACGGGAGTTTCTGGTGAGAAAAGGTTTGTCCACAGAGGATATAAAGTCAATAAAGTTTAAAAGAATAGTGTTACACACACACGCGGAAAAATGAAGACGTCATCTGGAAATGAAATGGTCCTGAGTGATGTGAGCTCGTAAACGTTTCCACATAGAAACTTTAAGAGTCAAATGTCTCTAATATCATATTATTGCCCTCCGTCAAATATCTCCTCATAAAAACAACATTAATGGGACTTTAAAGCAGTCCATACAGTACGAGTTCTTTGCAGAACAAAAAATATAACTTCATTGATTATTTTATTTTGTTTTATTCCCCTTCTTTATACCTCCTTAAACATCACTGTATTTTCTTGTCTCCTTATTTTTAATTATTCCTGCGTTATGGGCTGGGTGGGTTTTTAAGTAGGATTTTGTTTTGAAATGTTCACATATGAAAAGTAAAGTTGTATTGTTTGATGGCATGAATGACGCTTGCATTCACTCAGCTGCAGATAACACGAGTGGTAAATGATGGTTCCATGCCGTCTGTCTCCACCAGCACGCCAGTTGTAAGAACCACCGCGTGAACCGAGTGGTTTTCCTGGGTAACATGAAGCGGCTGCTCACCACAGGCGTTTCCCGTTGGAACACCCGTCAGATCGCCCTCTGGGATCAGGTCTGACCCCCCCCCCCCTCAAATGGCTTGCGTCTACAATTCCCAACAGGGTGGCGTTAAGTGTGTGTGTTTATTTTCCATGTGTGTGTGTGTGTATGTTTCTTCCCAGGAGGATTTGTCCATGCCAATTGTGGAGGAAGACATAGACGGTCTCTCGGGACTGTTGTTTCCCTTCTACGATGCAGATACACACATGTTGTACCTGGCAGGCAAGGTGGGCGACAGCACCTTCTGATCAGATCCAACTTGTATCTAGTTTGTTTTTGTATTTTTGGTCAGTCTGGACAAAAAAACATGTGAAATCTGTTTGTTTCAAATCACATCACACTAAGACGGTCTGAATCTTGACTAGGAATTGTTTTATTTCTGTTCTTCACCGACAGTACACCTTCACTTGACTGTCAGTTCTTCATCAATTCACCATTGATTCACCTTAAAAACAAAGAAACATTCATAGAGTTAGCTTGAAACGTACTAGAAAGTTGTCTGAACTAAGCAAACAAAGTACTGGATTAAGCGTCAGAAAATGAATGAATGAATGAATGTATTAAAGCAACTGAAAATAAATAAAGAACGAAAACTTAAACAAAGCAAAGAAGGAATGAGGTAAAAAGAAACAACTAGCAGTTGACCGATCAGGGATAGTTCAACATAAAACCTGAAAGTGAAACTTTAGATCTCGTAAAAATTTCTAAATAATCCTTGCTGTACCGTTTCCCTACTTCCTTTCTGTTTCCTTTCAGTTACTCTCCCTCTTGTTTTTAACTGCTGTCAGTGAATAGTTGTCATAGAAAAATGGCTAACTACTGCCCCGGAGGAAGTTCCAAAGTAAAAGCGATTTCAAAATATAGGTCGATAGTGAGAAAATGCCTTTTGTCCATGCACACACCACACATGCCACCCTCATCCAATTTTCGCCAAATTTGATCAGAATCTGATTTTACTGACCTTTTACTGCCTGACCACTGAATAAGATCATATTGTGACAATCAATCATATAAAACCTCAAACTAACAAATACAAACTGAGTATCTTTTTTTTTTTACTTTTCTAAAAACTTTATTGGAACATCAATACATAAATCAATAAAGGCTAAAACTATATTTATGTTTCTCACTCTGCACTGTATCCTGTGTAAAAAGCGTAAATGTTTTTCTAGTTACCTGTTTTTCTTGTACTCCAAGCGATGACAACCAAAAGCGAGAAGCCCTCATTACTGCACGAACTACAACACAATAAGCATCGTTCTCCACTCGTAAACTGCCTTTAGGACAATTGTATTTTCTCACTCAGAGAGTAGGGAAGGTCAGGAGATAACTGGCGCTGTATGAAAAAAACGTGACTTGTAATCGTGTGACGTGTTTCCAGGGAGACGGCAACATCCGTTACTTTGAGATCACCACGGAGAAGCCCTTCATCCAGTATCTGATGGAGTTCCGCTCCCCGGCGCCACAGAAAGGACTAGGTATGTTGATGAGTTCAAATCCAGATAAATAAGAAACGGTACTGATTTGTGTAACAAGGTTGCAAAGGATTTTTTAATAACTATTTGACGAAGTCACGATTTGATGATCAATACATTTATTAGAGGAGCCCAACTGAATATTGGCTAGAAATCTAGAAATCACACTGTAGGTGGAAATGAGCAGCACTTTCCAAGTGCTTTGCTAGTTATATTTTGTTTTGTTTGTTTATTTGTAAAAATGAGAGAGAACATATGAATGAACATTACAATATCAAAATGTTAATTTAGATCCCGTTTCCATTGACAGGTAAACATGTGATACAACGGGACAGTAACATGTAGAATTTCTATATTATGTCATTTTATTACATATCATTTTTTATTTTTATTATTCTATTGTATTAAATATATTATTCTTATTATATTATTTTATGACATACATGGTTTTATTTCTGTATTTTATTTGGATTTGTCAGTTTTTCGGTCTCCTTTGTTGTTGAGCTGCATGTGTTACCCAAAAGCTGCCATAAATATACAAATTATGAGTATGACACTATCATTCGTGCATGTTCTCTGTTCCCGTGTGCAGGTGTGATGCCAAAGCACGGTTTGGATGTGTCTGCCTGTGAGGTGTTCCGCTTCTACAAGCTGGTCACCCTGAAGGGGCTGATTGAGCCGGTTTCAATGATCGTGCCGAGGAGGGTCAGTGAGAATCTACATTCATTCATACATTCATTCTGCCACGTAAAGAACAGTAATAATCGATTTTGGACCGGTCAGAGACAATGACACGTACGCAGCCCAGTAAGAATCTGCGGCCTGTTTTTTTCCCCACTCACAGTCCGACACGTACCAGGAGGATATCTACCCGATGACGGCGGGAACCGAACCCGCATTGTCCGCCAGCGAATGGCTGAGTGGCATCGACAGAGGTGGGCGACACGTCAACATGCCCCCTTGTGGCAAACAAATGCAAAAGAAATAAACCATTTGTTGCTGTGAGGCCACGCCCACTCAAAGACAGAACCAGAATTGGTTTGGGAACTTTTTCCGTAACCACGGAATAGTCTCAAGAAATGTGTGCGTCCACACAAAACCAGTGATATAATAACAAACGCAATATTATTTCTTTCACATGTGGGGGGAACTTGGTGTTGTTTGGCTGCGTGCTAACATGCTCGTGTTTCTCTTGTGCAAACAGACCCAGTGTTGATATCCCTGAAGGACGGCTACCACCGACCAAACAAGTTGGTGTTCAAGGCCCCAGTGAAGGAAAAGAAGAGTGTGGTGGTAAATGGGATCGACCTGCTGGAGAACATTCCGCCCAGAACAGAGAACGAGGTATGTGTCTCCAAATATCCCTGACCCCAGTGACGGTCCAGTGGTAGAAAGTCACAACAAGCTAATGACCATCTTAAGGTGGTAGAAGTGTTTCACTCAGGTATGTTCCCCTCAAGAAAAGTGGTCCCAGGTGAAGGTCCAGACTCTGGCATGATCTTACACGTCCTTGACCTTCTCGTTGTGCAGCTCCTGCGGATGTTCTTCCGACAGCAGGATGAGCTGCGGCGGCTGAAGGAGGAGCTGACCACCAAGGACGTGCGAATACGCCAGCTGGAGCTTGAACTCAACAACCTGAAGAACGTTAGCCCCAACAACGTGTGACCTCTGTCAAAGCTGCTTGATTTGCCTCCAATTCTGACCTCCAATGAGCTTCTGAGCCCCCCCCCCCAACCACCAAACTCCCCATTTCTGAATCTATCACTCTGTATCATCTCCTGATTCCTGCATCCCCCACACTCTACTATAATACGTGTGTCCCTTATTAGCAGCACACTGAAGTGACGTTCTTCATAACAGAGGCCGGGTTCATGCATCGGCACTTTAACATTTCATACAACTGTGTCAGCATTTCAGTATTATTTATGTTTTTACCAATTAATACTTTTCTCTAGCACCCTTGTAAGATCGATTCCTGCATGTCCTCAGCCATGTCTCTCAGCCATCAGTCAACCTGCAGATCGACCTCCGATACTCTCCCAACTGCCATCTCCAGCTGTCTTTATATTTCTACTTGAGGCCAAAATGGAGGATAAAAAGACTATAAGTGGCTCCTGTTTTCCTTTCCTAAAGCCTTAAACCCTGCAGCAGGCTGCGTTTGTCGCGAGCGGCAGCGTCGTCTTCAAAAACAGCCGACACGTGACGTGGTTTTCGCCTCACCGTGGGTAGATTTTTGTAGATCATGTGTTTCACTCAGCTGCTTTTTCCTCGTACATCCTTGTGTCACCTACAAACGTTAGCTGTAAACAAACACATAACCTCACGAGCGCAGTGTTTCTTTCCAAGGAGGGTGTGTGAATGTGTTTCTATTCAACAAAAAGAAAGCAGTCGGGGAGACACTGATCCACTGGACTCCGTTTCTAAAGGGAACTTTTGTAGGCTCTGATCTGGGTTTCGGGCAAATATTGAGGGTGCGGATTCTGTATATTTGCTTCTATTTATTTGTCATGATTTTCTTTTCAAACTAATAACATGTGGTCTTTGAGGATGTGGCTAAGCGAGTGCTGGTTGTAATGCTTGGTGGATTTTTGCTGAATGTTTTTCGGTTTTGACTGATTCAACACAAACACTGAACCTCAACCTTTTTTCTTTTTTTTTTTTGAAGCAACATTCGACAAGATAAGCACTGTCTGTATGGGAAATATACTCCTGCTCATTCCTAACAACTGTAATAACCCTCCTTTTATCTGTAAACTCACTAAGCCATGTTTGCTGGTAGAGCTGTTCCTATTAGAGGATCATTCAGGTTTTCAGGTGACACATTTCTTAAACTGGAAATTGGACATTTTGACTAGAAAAATAGACAAATATCGTCTGCAAAATTTAGATTTTCGCAGTGTACTTTGCAGTACCATAATTACGCAACTTTTTGTCCCATTAGAAAATGTCCAACGGTTCCTGAAAGCTGACAAGTTGCACTCGTTTCCCCTACCTGGTATGAAGAAGGAACTAGAAATTAGACATTTTGTTTACAAACAGGACAAATATTCATGATTTTTGCAGTGCGATTACTCAAATGTCCATGTTATATTTCCCCTTGAATAAGTAAAACTGATTTAATTGTTCATCTGTTCAACCGTTCAGGTCCATCCCAAAGATTCCAGGCCCGGCTGAACACTTTCAGAAAAATGTTGCAACAGAACAGACTGTGTGTGATGTCTACAGACACAACAAACATGGCTGACAGGCTTTAGGTCAGAGGACACACTGATGAATCTGAGACGCAACTGTGACAACATTAGCTTTAAATGCTACGCTAACCAAATGGTTAGCGTAGCCTGCGCGTGCGCTGCAGAAATGACCGGACAAGAAGACTTGAGTGCTCTGCTGGGTTTGTTGTGCTGTTCTGCTTCATGACAGTAGCTTAGGTGAGATCGCAAACAGCAGTGGCAGCTCCGTGCCTCAGTGTGAACAGGGCTGTTGCAAGATTGCTGGAACGTTCCATTGAAAATGGGCGCAGGTGGTTGCGCCTGGAATGTTTGGTCTGCACTGGACTTCATGCTGCTTTCACACGGTTAAATCAAAGTGAAACTAATTGGGTGAATTCCATTTCCGGAGAACAACGAAAACATCTGGATTTACACTATTCAAAAAGAAGTGATCTGGATCTGATGAGCACTAAAAGCTATGAATCACATGATCAGAGCATCCGCTCCAGAACATCAGAACGTTTATCAGCAGCAGCTTCATTTTCAAACTGAATCCTTTGGTTCCAGTGGTAAATACAAGACAAATAGTGAAGGAACTCGAGGGCGATGACAAACGACAAAGGCGACCATGTCACAAAGACGTACAGTAAACTTGCTGGTTTAAGTCGTAAGCCTGGATTAGCTGATTCATTTGAAGACTGCTCATCTGCAAAGTTTCTTCAGTTCTAGACGGACTAACGGAGTTCTGCTTGTAGACAACACTCACTGACATGGGATCTTTTTTGCTTTTTGTGTTTGTTTGTGTCTTTGCGCAGATGGACGTGACATTTGATCACGCTTGAATTTTTCTCTTTGAACAGAAATCGAAACGGGAAAATTATACAAAAATTATACAGACCAGAGCGTGTGAAAGCAGCATCACTGTCTAATCACATTGAGGACCAGGTGGAATGAGAAATGGTAAAAGACAGGCAGCAGTGGACGTTGAAAGTAAATAAAAGTCGTCTTTCCTGTTGACATTAGACTGGAGACAAAAATATGTGTTCTTGAAAGGAATAATAAAAGGCAACGGTGAAAGTATAAACGGGGGAAAAAAGCTATGTGACGTTTATGAGGAACCATAATATAAATACTTTAACAACATCATCACCACAGCAACAGCTGTTTACACATCTGTTCCAAAATTTTGGATCACTGCACCTTTTCATGTTTGTAGCTTCTCTAATCAACACACAGTGGCATTAGCAGTAGCATTAAAGGAGTGATGGTAGGAACGTTTTTCTTCACAAAAATAAAAAAGAAATCATTATTAAGTGACCCCAAACTATTGAACAGTAGTGTATGTGATATTTAATGGTGTGGTACAATCTCAGGGAACGTCCAAGTGACATTAACTAGTAGTGACAGAATTAGTGGGTGAAGTCAAGTGTGATCAAGAACCTCCACCGACGTGTTTGTTCAACTTTCATTGCAAATCAAGTTATTATAATGGATAATAATAAAAAACCAAGTGATAGGAAAAAACTTAGGAAAAAAAAAAGTCAATAGCTAAACTGCTAATAAAGCTAAGACCGCACAACACCATCTTTGATTATAAACTCAGGGTCCTCTTGGCACGGTAGCTCTTTGAAGAGAAAATAACCCCCATCTCGCATTTCTATTATCTATAATTGGTTGAGATGTGGCTGTAAAAAAATACAATATCAATATCCATCTGCAAAAAACATCCCAGACGGGTAGGAGAGAAGGTGGCCGGTGAATGGAAGAACGACATCCTTCAAAACATATATAAAAGGGATTTATTGACGTGAAAGGGGACAAAGGGACAGAGTACATAAGTCGGCTGAGGAAAGTGGTTTTAACAGACGGGGGTGGTAAATCACTGAGGTAGGCCAATTTGACCCTCATGTATGAGTAAAAAGAAAAGCCAAAAGAACTAACAGGTGGGTTTTTGAGAAAACAAATACATTTTCAATGCACATAACTGCAGCTGTGGCCGCAGATTATATCAAGAACGTCTCTATTTCTACCACCACAAACCCAAACGATGCCACCTGTGCGCCACAGAGAAGAACATGGAAAGAAAGTGAGAATTTATTTTCTCATGATGGAACCATTATGCATATAAAGCTAAATCCAAGAAATGTCACACTGCCTATTTCAATATAAAGCAGCATGCAGATTCAATATCTTATTACAATTCTCCCTCAGGTGTCTGTTCAATGCCTGCTGTCATCCAAGAGAATACAAAAAAATAGATTTGGTCATTATTTACACAAACACGTAACTTCCGAACTATCAAAGCTGAGGGATTAAAGAGGAAGAGAAGACTTTTTAGTCGTTGCAGGAATTAAAAATGTGCCCTGCAATTGTCAAACTGTGCGTTGTTTTTTTTTACACCAGGACAGCAGAGTATTGGCAGACTGGTGACACTACAAACACGTACAAAGAAATCACAATGCAAAAGAATAAGTTTAAAAACAAATAAGAGGACACAGTCGTACATGAAATCCAGTAGTTGACTTTAACATGCTTTTTTTTGGTTTATTCTGATTTTAATTTTGAAATGTGAGAGGGGAATCAAATATTAGTAACTGGTCCGAACACACCGTGAGAAAAAAAACCCTTAAAAAAGGTTTTATTTTTTGCCGTTATTTTACATTACAAAATTTGTGTTCACTGAGTAGCTAAAAATCGACCGTCGGGACCACAACTTCAAAGGGTCACGCATTCATCGTGTTATTTCCGGACTAACCCGCTCTGACTGGCCAGTAACAGAACACACTCCGACTGCAGTACGAAACAGGGAAAATACGTCATCGGGAAGTGACCAGGACACACAAGTTAAAAACAACACAGCTTGACGGGACAAAACCGCTCAGTCGTCGTCGTCGTCGTCGTCTTCCCCTTCATCATCCAGATCCCGTTTTCTCTTCTGACCCCGCTCTTCGTCTGTGCTCACGATCAGGACACAGACACACAAACGTTTCCATGGAGATGATCTTCAGGACTGATTTCTTACAAACAATGCTACTCCTACTTTCTCAGGGCAAACTTCTAAATCTTGAACACGCTAGCACACTACCGTATTTACATGACTATTTGTACTATGCCACTATTTGCGTCAGAAAACGGTTCCTGAAAGCTGAGACGTGTCACTCGGTTCTTCTACCTGGTGTTGCTGTCATTACGGTAATGACTTGCCAACAACAGAGCAAATGGGATTACCGTAATTACAGAAACATGGCTGTTCTCAACGTTTTCTCCTTCTTCACACCGATTACAGGAACTGAGTGACACTTGTCAGCTTTCAGTATCTGTTGGACATTTTCTGATAGCGCATATAGTCACGTAATTACGGTACTCCAAAGTACAGTGCAAAAATTCTGAATCTTACAGAGCATATTTGTCTTAGTATCATCTAAATGTCTGATTTTTGCTTAAAAAGTCTCTTGTTTCAAACAAATTCTCACTTAAAGAAGTAGATTTTTCTGCTTATTTCAAGTAAAAATTTGCTTCAAACAAGTGAAAAATATGCAAAATATGTAAAAAAAACATGCTCTCAATTTTTAAAAAAAAATACATCTTTTAAGCATAAAGAGATTTTATGGCTAGGAATTAGACATTTTATAACAGAAATGGGAAATACTTTTGCTAAGACAGAAGAGTTTTTACAGGGTATGCTAGCACGAATCTGCGTTCAAGGGTTACCGTTCTTTTTACTCACCCTCATCATCGTCATCATCAACCTCTCTGTCATTCAGGTCGTCGTCTTCTTCCTCCTTCGAAAAAGATAAAAACAGAAATGAAATGACCAACCGGGCCGATAAGATCGAAAGATTCCAGCTCTCACCTCCCCGCTCAGGTCCTCCTCTTCCTCTTCTTCATTCTCTTCCTCGCCTTCATCTCCCTCGTCGTCCTCGTCGTCGTCTCCTGGAGCTGCCTCCTCGTCGTACTCCTCTTCATCTGCACGGAAGTTAGAACCAGACGATGGTGGACAGGTTGTTTTCTACGTGGCGGTGCGTGAATGTCTTTACCGTCTTCGTCGTCCTCGTCGTCCAGGCCCTCTGGGTAAACCTCGGCGTCGGAGTCGGGCGCCTCCTTGTCGTCTTTGTCGTACCCGTCCAGATACGTGAGCTGCGGTAGAAGCTTGAAGACGTTGTCTCTGTATTCGTTCAGGAACGTCACCTCACAGTTGAACAGATCGAGGCTTTTCAGGGTCCCCAACTCTTTCTGCCAGAAACGGACAAGTTCCATGAGTAACACCCCCCGTTCTGCTTCGTGCCGTCGTGTTTGCTCGGGTCCGTGCTCACCAACGGTTCTATTGTGCTGAGGTCTTTGATCTTGTTTCCGCTGAGGTTGAGGTTTGTGAGGTTGGGACATTTCTCCGCCAGCACTTCCAGTCCTCCTGAGATCCTGTTGTCGCTGAGTTCAAGCTGCACATGGTTTCAACAATGAGACAACGTCCGGTCCACACCAAAGATCAGTGGTCCGATTGCTCCCGTTGCTGGTCGGCAGCACAGGTTCCAGAGGATTCTACCCGTTCAATCGATAATAGTTGCAGAGCGTGGCGAACGCTCTGACCAATCAGCCGCGAGCTGGTGACAGGTACATACGTGGGCCACGTGGGGTACTGTCAGATATAGTACAGTATAACAATTATCAGTACTGAGAACGAAATTCACTGTACTGAAATTGTGGTACAAACAAGTAGTTTTGATCTTTATTACGGCGTATTTGATCGTTGAGATGTTTAATTTGTCTCAATTGAATTTTAACACACAAAAGGGTTTGTCATTTGAAAAACTCATTTTATGGATTCATTTATTTTGGCGGGGCGGGGGGTGAGTTTTCAGACGATTTCGACGACTTGTTACACTTTGCCCCTAAATGAATCTATAATGGGGACTTAAAAAATGGTGTCTGTGGTTCTGTTTGGAGAATATACGGATCATGTCTCATGTCTCGGGAACCACATTTGGTACTGACAGTGACGATAAATCCTTCTGAGGCGAACCCGTGTCGTCACAGCATTAGCTTGAAATGCTATGCTAGCAAAACCGCAAAGAGAAATGCAGGTATTTAAGTACGCGTATTGAGGAAATTTGGAGAGAAGAAGGGTCGACTTCTCCTTTGGGTTTGTTGTGCTGTTCCGCTTTACGGCACGGTGTGCTGCTCCCGTTGCTGTGGAAACAACAGTGGTTTATGTGAGGTGACCATGACCCGGAGCAGCTCGGTGCCTCAGAGTGAACTGGACTGTTACGGGACCGTTCCCTTGCAAGTGGACGCACGTCATTTTTGCGCTTGGAATCTTTGGTGTGGACTCAAAAGATGTCTTAGGCACAGAGACGACTTCAGGTGAATGCCGCAAAAGTGGTTTATTTCAATCGTATGGATGGTTTGTCTACTCAGAACCGTTTTGGGAGCCTGAATGTGTTTGTTTTGGAAACCGCGTCTCAGAATGAATAAATGTGCAGATGCCACCATGAGGTTTCTGTGTGTACAACCCACACACTTATAGTCTGACCACACAAACATCGCCTTTTGGTTCAATTCAAATTCTACGCCAATAAGACATGCAGCATGCGCATGAAATAATACGAATGGAGCTAGAAAGGAAACATTTGTGTGGACAGACGAAAGGAGACATGACAGTCAGCAGCTTCTTCTAGAACAAACATTGTTGTTGTTGTTGTTGTTGTTGGAGGGGTTAGCGCATGAGCTATAAACCCAGAAATGTCTTCAGATGTATCCGTTCTTGGACCTGGTTTCATACATGATCATATTCAGGCTCCACAACGCGGGGTCATGTAACATCCATACGATAAATAACTTCTGCAGATTCACCTCAAGTTGTCTGTGCGTGTGGAAACTGCCTGACTGTTCAGAAAAACACCCACCTTTTTGAGTTTATTGAGCTTCGGCAAGTGCGCCACTGTGGTCAAACCAACGTTGATTGTGCTTAGAAATTCCAGCTCCTCAAATTCGTCCGTTAGACCCTCGATCTTTCCTTCATTTGAGCGGCAGTTGTCCAGTGCAAGTTCTTTGACCTGCAGAGTGGCGCAAGAGCAATACACACGGTCAGAATGGGTCAGGCCTGAAGACTCAATAGAAAAACAACACAAATGAAAACTAAATCAAACTAGAAATATTTACAGGTAGGATATACTTTCTGGTCATGTGTTTGAATATGCCAGTAAATAATAAAAATAATGATAAAAAAATCAATACAAATAATCCTTCAAGGGTTTGTTGTAACTGCTGCAACTAGTAAATAATATTGTGCTGATTTTGTATATCCTCATATTTATTGGAATCGGATCTGTACCACGAAAATCTAGTACCACTGCAAGTCAATTAGCAGAATGATTGAGTTGTACTTTGCTGACCAGATTGTCACATTAACACACATAACTTTTCATCATCATGTTGAACAATATCACTCTACTAATGTATTCATCGTTCAAATTGATAAACCTTATTGTTTTCTGTTTTTCTGCTTCCAAACATAAATTCCGAGGTAACACCCACAATGTAAACGTACTGATACTTCACTGGTACTACAGCTAAGTGGTTTCAGTTGTAGACTACATTAATCAAGTAACAGCTAATACATTTTTCTTTTAAATGTAAGCAAATGTGGCGCATTGATATGAGTATACCCCGAGACCACAGGTACGGTGTGATCAGCCAATCAGCACTGAGGAGCGGAACTATATTACAACCAAAAACGTCTAGATCAGTATAATATCTCATCCGCCCAACAACTATCGCGATACATTCGCAACCATTCCGTAAATATCACAATGAGCTACGGTTACACACAAACAAATGCGTGTAAATGTGTGGCGGTGACATACGGTCTGTGCGTGTGGCGCAGATGCACATTAGTGCAAACAAGTCGGAGTCCAACAGCCTACGAGTCGTGCACAGGGTCATTCGTGAGTAGGAGGGGCGGCTAAAGCCGATTACATAGCTGCCAGGCAAACGTGTCATTGGTGCTTACGCCAAAATCTGTTGCCGATTGGATCGATGTTGTATTTATGCGTCTGTTTGTACGAAGGTATGATCGACCGTACGTCGTTGTGTGTCGAGGGAAACGCGTTGTGTGCGATGTGCTTCGAATTGCCTTTGTTTCTCGGGGAAAATGGCGGCTTGTCCTACTTACTAGGGGAGGGAAACTCCTCAACAACGCGTCGTGTTTTCGTAACGGCAGGAGAGCACAATACGACATTCACATGCGATTACACCGACCGGGCCCAGTGGTTTTAGTCAACCGCGGTCGTGTTTTGTGCGTTTTCCGTCCGTGTCTTCGAAGGCTAGAAGCCGGCTAAAGCTAGCTTAGCGGGGCTGTCCGTCGGCCATCGGTGCGCACCGGTGGGAGCTGCTGGACGTTCCAGCGCAACTTAGAGCGTAAACAAACGCGTCCAGCTGAGTAGTTTGGCGAACGGTCGGTGTGTGGAGCATCTGGAAAGCGGCGATCGGACGCTTTATGCATCATTGATAATGTCATTACTTTGAGTGTCTGTGTCCCTAAAGGCGCCGTGCTCGGTTCCAAACGATGCTACAAAGAATTCCTCCCGAAGTCCCGGCGGGCAGAGGACACAGCCAGGGATGCGCAGGAAGGAAAACAACTGATATTTCGCGTTTGTGGATCAAAAGCTGCACACATGGCTCCTAGCTCAAACTGCTCAACCACAAAATAACAAAACAAGACGGGAGTTTACAGGCGCACAAAAGTTGAACCGACGTACCTGCAGCTTGAGTCAGCTGTTTACACATTCGTACGGCAACAACGCGCCCCGACGTGTCCCCATCAGCATTTAAGTTGCTAGAAACTTTTCTATCTCCACGCAAAGACACCACACGAAAGATTCTCCATTAGCCGAGGATGGAACAAGACCACCCGGGGGATGTGAACTTACGTCTGACGGGGTGCGGTTCCGCAACTCTAGATGAATTCTTTTCTTCATGTCCATCCTGGATCCGCGTACCCTTCTAGAAGGAGTATACTTTTAATATTCGCCGTGAATACAACTAGCACCCCAGGAGCAGGCTGCAGCTGTTCATTCAAACTTGATCCGCTCGGTGGGCGGGAGCATGTCGTGGGATTGTCGTCACCGCCAACCAATCAGAGTAGCCGAATAAAGAGCGATGGGATTTACAGACAAACGAGCCAATGAGACCGTCCGTATTAGACCGGGTGGGGTTCTGATGTCGGGTTTGGTTGTTGAAACTTCACGTCCACGAATGTGACATTTTACGTTGGATTCACGATGGTGTTTGTCTGTATTATCCTGAATTTGACTTTGACATTGATGAACTGTAAAGTTTGTAATTGCTCAGCTGAAGTGTAATATATGGAAATAAACATCAAATATGCACGCTGAAGAAATAAACCATTTACAGCAGAGGAACATTTGTGCATTTTAATTTATCAACTTTAATGACTAACAATTAGTAAATGATCCGGTTTCACACATAAAAAATGTAATTGCAGACATTGTTGAAGATTAACCTTAAAGTCCCTTAAATATGAAGACTAAGTTACAATCAACTTATCCTTGGACTGTCTCAGGAAATCCTTGATTTCACTGAAATGCATACGTGAAGTACTTTCCCCATTTGATTAAAACCGTAAACAACTAGAACTCTTGAATTAAATCATGATATTAAAAACTGCACCACCCCAATTTGAAATAAAAAATGTAAATGGTACAAAAACACACATGTACCTTAAAACCATAGTGTGAAAACGTAGCATCACAAGCACACATGTTATTATTGTTAAACGTTTATGTGTACAATCATACATTTCGCTCAAATAAAACAAATGAGAAACTAAAGCAAAAGAATTTGTTCATTCAGAAATCTCTCCAGTGTTCATGGGTACGAATGCACACTGGGGTTGAAACAATTCACCCACAAGGGGGAAGCAAAGTTACGAGCAGAAATATTTACTGTACTGGCTGCACTGTGCATTTACAGCGACGAGCAACTGAGAGGAAACAATGAACCCATGCATTCTTTTGTAGGTGGGAGGAAGCTGAGGTACCTGGAGAGAACCCATGCAGACACATGGAGAGCATGTTAAAGATCCCCAGGCTAGAAAGTGAACCAGGGACCTCACTATGAAAAGTTCAACAGTAAACATGTACCTGTACTGTATGTACAGATGCACCATAAATCAAGGTAGATATGTAAACAATATATACAACATAATATACAATAAAAACATCACATAATAAGAAATGGCACTCATAGAGTCTATAATGTTAGAAACATAACAAGTTTATGAAACCAACAACAGGGAAGAATTATCTGCTTTTACATGTCTTGGCATGTGTTTGAAAGGTACAAGAAAGGGGAAAGAATAAATATCAGTTTTACTGTATGCAGACAGGAATGATACAGGGGATGGGCGTAGTGTGCAGTTTCAGATTGGGCCCCGTGTCCAACCACCATTTACGTACAAACCATACGCAACTAGCTTACGCAGAATAAACGACATTGCCATGCTAAAATCAAAGATAATGTTTTTTTTTTCCTATTGCAGGTTTAGTGAAATCCTGAAATGAGGGACAACTGCAGAATTTTTTGGTTTATGTTGATTTCTGTCGGTTTATATGTGAAAATGCAGATTTTGCTCATGTCAGAATGCGCAAACTCAGTTTTTTTCTTTGTGAAGTCCTGCAGGCGTATGTTTCACAATGTACCACAAGAGGGTGATATTTATCAAGAAGAGACAGCTACAGACGACATACAGTATGTTTGACAGACCTGAAGAGGATGGGAGAGAAAGGATGAAACTCACAAAATCAGTCTTGTGTTTTGATTTTAGAAAATCTTCAAATAATAACACAAACGTATCATGCACATAATGATGATACTACATTTAGCTTGAAAAATGCAGTTCTGTGATAATACTTTGTGTTTTAGGCTGTACTGTAAGTATAGATTGTTCTGGCATTAGACTTGTCGTGCAGCTTCCATAAACTGTGAATATTAGATGTATGTCCATGTCAATATTACATGTTTTTATTGGCAGAACATGTGCAATAAAAGCAGAAATGCAACTGTCCACATGCAGCACATAAAAAAACTACATCAACAACAATAAAAAAAAAAACAGGCGCAACACCAAATTAAACTTTCAATTGGCTTACAGTTGGGTTAATTTCATGAAAAAGACAATATCATGAAGGTACTACTCTCTCTCTCTCTCTCTATCTCACTCTCACACACGCACACACACACAATATGACATGAATGTTCCTTAACGGGTGATAATGACCATGTTGTACATCTGTTGTTGATGATAGTAGGACTGACGTGAATAATAACTTCATTAAACAATGAATGTAGCATGACAGGCTTTGGGGTGTTAACGTTAACGTGCGCACAAACGAATTTAAGGAAGTAGATGACTGTCAGCAAAGGCACAAATACATGATCACAACACAAGTGACACCACCTTTTTCTTTCAGTCATTTAGTTTTGAATCGTTTCTATTTATGAGATTGATAGATAGATAGATATGTCAATGACTGGAAAATGTTGGAAAATTCCGTAAAAGGTCCCATGACATCATCCAAGTAATACCGCTAGGTGTCGTACAGCTTGGTGTTGTTCAGCTTGGAGCTAGGTGTCATACAGCTAAGAGCTAGGTGTTGTACAGATAAGTGCCATGTAACGATTTTTGTCTCTTTTTTCTCTTTTTGAGGGCATCACATTATTCAATTGAACTCTCCAAAGAAATAGTGCAGTCTGAAGAGAAACAAAAGTGCACTTTCATGTGG
Organism: Aeoliscus strigatus; assembly: GCA_901007665.1. NCBI lineage: Eukaryota > Metazoa > Chordata > Actinopteri > Syngnathiformes > Centriscidae > Aeoliscus > Aeoliscus strigatus. Next base: position 153,586 of record CAAKHB010007224.1, on the reverse strand, counting down.
CGATTTCTTCATTTGACATTGTACAAATGGCATCAAACAGATAGCCATGTAATGAGTAATGTAATGAATGATATTCTTAAAAGAGTCAGGAACTTGTTAAAAAAAAGAATCCACTTCCTGTATCTCTGCTCAAATGAAAGCACTTTGCACGTGAGAGAACTTTGAGAATAAGTATTGTCAGCATTCATTATTCATATGAACTGTTCTGCTCTACGATCTGTGTGAAACCTAATGAAACTAAACTCACTGGTGCCAGTTTACACACTACAGAGGAACAGAGGAACACACAACATACACTGGTCTCATTACGCTTTAAATGGCTTGTATTTTCACTCCGATTTGACGAGTCCACATTTCAAAGGGCGATAATTAAGTCAGCCCACGTTGTGTTTGACACCCTTTTATGTTCCTAACAATCAGCCACTGCGCTGAATGGAGGATGGATGATGGCAAAGTAAAGTGAGGAAGAAAAAGGTCTTGATGTTGAAGGCAAAGCACTCAGAACTGTGCGAGGATGAAAATTTAATGAGGTCCTTCTATCCTGCTCAGCTAGATTAGTTTGATGATACTGTTAACTCTCTCTCTCACACACACACACACACACACACACACACATACACACACACACACACATACACACACCTCAGGCTTTTACTTTTAGGTCGGAGCTTGAGCTTTGGAAGACGGTGCTTCCGAAATGTCCTTAAAATCTGCAGTGTGACGTTGAATTTACAACATTACAACTGCAGCTGAGGCCGAGAGCCTTTTCTAAAAATAAAACCTCAAACACACCATCTCAAAGCTTTTTATCTGAAGCTTTTGTTCACCCAATCAAGGACAGGTCAGTCTGTGCATTATAAAATCTAGATTACCCAAAAGTATTATCTGGAGCTCTAGTATTTTGTATAGAAGAGGAAATTTGTTGGCTTATGCATCAAGTCACTTCTGTGTTTGACTAGAAAATACAACCATCTTAAGGGCAATTTGTTAGCAGAAAATGATGCCAGTGTTGCATCTTCAACCTAATCTGCTCCGTCTCAGTCAGGGTGAGCTGGTGCCTGACAGACTGTAGAATGATGATGATGCCTTTTACGAATCTAATTTCACATTTCCGATTCGCACACAGAAGGTTCTGGTCTGTGCAACAACATCTGAGAGTTAACCCTTTGACACATTGCACTAGCATACAGTATTTGGAGTACAGTAATTCCGCGACTCTATCAGAAAACTTTAAATGGCTCCTGAAAGCTGAGAAGTGTCACTCGGTTCCTCTACTTGAAGTGAATTGAATTGAAATGAATGCCTTTATCGTCATTGTATTAAAACATCGAAACTGAGATAAGCTCCAGTCACTCAAGTATTAAACCAACAAACCTATGAACAATATAAAAAATATAAAAAATAATAAAGTGCAACAATCAATTGTGCAACGTCAGTGGTCAAGTGTCTTGTTTTCTAGAGTTCAGTGCAGTGACGGCTTGGGGGAAGAAGGAGTTCCGGAATCGGGTGGTTCTGGTCCTGATGGCCTGGAAGCGCCTGCCAGAGGGCAGCAGGTTGAAGAGATGGTGAGGGGGATGGGTGTTGTCTGTGACAATTTTCTCAGCTCTCCGGTGGCAGTGGGACGTCCGTCAAGGACGGGAGGGGGCAGCCGATAATCCGCTGTGCCATCTTGACCACTCTGTCTCGGCTCTTTCGTTCTGCCTCCGTGCAGCTGGAGAACCACACGGTGATGGAGTACGTGAGGATTGTCTCAATGGTGGAGCGGCAAAAAGGCACCAGCAGCTTCTGCCAGATGTCCACATGGCAGTTGTTGAAGAAGGAGCAAGGAGGGGGAAGACACGTGAACCGGTTCCCAAAAGTTGAGAAGTGGCACTTCACATCTGAGCTGCTGTCATTACGGTAATGACTCACCAGCTTCTGGCAACAGAGTGAATGGGATTACCGTAATAGGCTTGAAATCAACTCAATTTCATTTACATGTGAGACCATCGAAAACAATCCAGGTCAGAGTTACTCTGGGAGTTGGACCTTAAACATTATTTAGGAGATAAATACAAATCCCCTGGAGAGTTAAAATACATAATGTGAATTATTTGACAGTGTTCACAGCCAACACGTATATAACGCTGACTGAGTGTTATGTTTGAAGGTAAAATGACCATGAAATATCAAATTTGGTTTGCCAGGTTGAGTTTAGCAACCGGGGCACATTGTTCATCTAAAATACAACACATACAACTGTAGTGAGTTAAGATAGCATTAGCAATATACACAAAAAACATAGGCAACATAGGACGCACTTAAAAATGTGAACACTGTCAAATAATTCACATTATGTATTTTAACTCTCCAGGGGATTTGCATTTATCTCCTAAATAATGTTTAAGGTCCAACTCCCAGAGTAACTCTGACCTAGATTGTTTTAATGCACGAAATCGTTGCATAAAATGTGAGGCTGTTAGCTAGCACTGAACTAAGAAATCTACAAGACACGACGACACAACTATTATTGTAACTCTCTCCCAGAGTTATTTATAGTTTGACCATTGGACGTAGAAGCAGAAAAGTGAAAGGGTTTGGTCAGCTGCGTCATGGCCAAGTCATCAACACCCACTGAATGAACACAAAATATGAGTATCTCTGAACCTGGTGCAGTGGTTAGCACTGTGTGCGTTCTCTCCAGGTACTCCAGCTTCCTCCCACCTCCTAAAACATGTCAGTTTAATAGATTACTCTAAAAATAGCCCTTTGGAAGCTAGGTCAATACTCATCCATGACACTCCTGGACTGGGGAGGGAGATAATCATCCACCCTTTAGCCCAATTATTAAACCAATAAATAGTGTTTACGTGCGAAGGGTGTTTGAGTATAATGTGTTTGAATATATTGCTGATGATCAGCAGGTTGCCCCCTGCAAACACACGGTAGCCGATATCACCCGTCTCCATTAGCTCCGAAAACAGACATTGATGTTTCACACTGCTGAAGCTGTGGAGGAATCAATATATGCATCCACTGAAAAGTGCACAGTCTCAAATTTGTCAAAGCCCAGTGATGGATTACAGCTTAAGGAGCTGCATTTTCATTCAGCCGTCAGGAGGAACCGCCAACTTCAGCAGTTCCAAAGGCTCTTAAAGATAGTGGATTTATGGTGATTGCTGTCGTAAAGTGAGAACATAACATGAAGGAACATGAGGTACGAAAATGTACATAATTTCACATTTAAATGATTCAAATCCACTTTCAAAGTCTGTGATACTGTCAGCTGCAGTGAAGATGCTGAACCTCAGCTTCATACATCTACTCCAGCTGGTTACACAAATGAAAAAGAAAGAAAAAAAAGCAGTATTTAAATACTCTGGGATTTATTTTGTTTTACAAAGACCTTTCTAACCCTCCATTTTCACTGCTCTGAAGAGAAGAGTGCTTGGAAATATGTATTGAAAATGACTAGCGTGTTCCTTTGTGGTGTTTTTGCAGTACTCTTCTTGAAGTCAGTTACAAAAACAAAACAACAACAAAAAAAACCGACTGGGCATTGCACATGAATATTTCATGAGGTGGACGACCAGCGATGCTTGTCTTGTATGTGTTGCTGCGTGAAGAGTAATGCTTGTCGTACAAACTCATCTCTGCGTGGAGGAAGAGCTCCACTTAACACCAAGTGCTGAAGTGAAAAGTGAACCACAGTAGTCGAAGGCGGCTTTCACCAAGATCCGGACCAAGGTGGGTGTCTTTGCTCCTCTGCCTCCATCTGATCCGTGGTTCTGGTTTCACTCTGCATAAACACCAGCGGACCAATGATGTACTGACGTTCTGTCCTCATTACTGTCTGCTGGGTGTCCATGTACTGGACATTGATTGGCTGGAAGGAGGCGTACGTATGACGTAGTCGTGGCAACAATGCGCTCTACTGAGCTAGTTAGCATTGTTTACCTCTTAGAAAAGAAGGCTAATGAATAAACACATCATGACAATGACGCTGTGATGTCGTTACTACCAACAGCAGCAACGTCATGACCAATATGGAGCCTTGGTTTGGTCCTGAAGCTTCATCGTCGACGGCAGCAGAGCACAAGAGGACTGCAAGCTATGCTGGGGGCTGTGGCCCCTGGTGTTTCGTCTTCATCTGCAGGCTGATAGCATGAACTTCCTGTTAGAGGACAAGGGCCTGTACCACGAAGCAGGATTTTTCAGTGAGATAAGTTCAACTTCCGACGCTACATTCACGCTAGCATACTTTGTAGTACCGTAACAACTTGACTATTTGCGTTATCAGAAAACGTTGAACGGTTACTGAAAGCTGAGAAGGTTCCCCCTAGCTGGTGTGAAGAAGGAGCTAGATTGGCTACATGGATTGGTTCATTGATTTAGAACAGTCCCGATCGCTCATTACCGTAATGACAGCAACTTGTCAGTAACAATTCGATACATAAGTATGCTAGTGCCGCAAAGGTTTCGGCAGCAATACCGTAGGTGTTTAAGGGTTAACCTAGCATTTACACACACACACACACACACACACACACACATAGATTGATTGATTGATTGATTGATTTTAATGTGAGGGAGCTTCAGCAGCAAAGACAACAACATGGTAAAACAGTAAGGAAAGAAGTAAAAAAGTTAAAAGTTAAAAATAACTGGAAATGATATTTTCAAAATAGGATTATAAAATGTGAAAACAGCAAAATATACAGATGTGTACCGCTCAAGAGGTTTGGTTCAATAAGCATTTCTAGAGATCATCTCCAACACACACACACACACACACACACACACACACACACACACACAAACACGTCTGTCTGCAGCACATCAGTCAAGGTCCAGTCATTCTTGTGCCTGAGGTTTATGTCAGATACAGCGAGTACTGCATTAAAGTGATGCATCTACTCTTCGTTTCCAAAGGTCAAAAAGAGAAATGGAGCTGGAATACAAATAGCCACAGATCAAATGAATGTTACAGGGATTTGTGGCACCTTATCTCACCCAGTCAGACGACTCAGAGTTGGCAGCAACGACACAGAGAGAAGAAAATGGCCTCAGAGAGAGTCCAGCTGTCCCTCTAGCTGTGGAATAGACGCCAGCAGGTCCGGCGCCCATGGGTTTTATAGTGCGATCCACTTGGGGTCCAATTTTGAATTCAAGTCATTTTCCAAGCTGCCGTACAGGAAGATGCCAAATGGAACGCGCTCCTCACCATGAAAATCTGACATGAAGGGTCAGAAGCCAACGTGGCGACGCACAGTATGAACTGTATTAGCAATTTAGCTATGAAATGTGTTTTTGTTGCACTTTTTTGTTCATTTCTATGATTCATACACACAGATCAGTT
>CAAKHB010007224.1:121594-132202 GCA_901007665.1 Aeoliscus strigatus | reverse complement strand
GGTATTCTCATACCGAGCCTGCAGCCTGTCAAACAAGCTAGGCAGTCAGATTGGACCCACGCCAATATCAGTGATGGGATTTCACTGTCTGTCATTTCTTCCTTCAGTGACAGGAGGGCAATAACACAGAATCCGCTGCTATTTCACATTTAAATGACTCTGTGTTAGGTGCTCTAAATTTATAGAGGCTTATAAGGGGTGGCTGTGGCTCAGTTGCTTGGGTCCTACAGTGACCGAAGGGTTGGTGGTTTGAATCCCTTCTCAGACTGTCCACATGTCAAATCGTCAGTGGGCCTGGCGGTGCCTGGCAGCCAGTGTAGAAAGGTGTCAGTGAAGTACATTTACCATTTCACACCTACCTTGTTTGATCCGAACCAAATTCACAGATGTGAAAGCTCCCCCAGACCAAAATTTGGTCCTTCCAAAAGAGGTGGTCTCAGCCAGACCAAACTGAACCAAAGTTCACACTTTAGCAGTGTGAAAGCTTTTTTTTTTTATAGTCCTTTAGCAGGACGTTCTGGTCATCTGCCAACACACGATGAAGAAATACCAGACATTGATTTGAATCCCAGATAACTGAACTAGGCTACATAGGGTAGTAACGACATAACAATGTCATCACGATGCGTTTATTCATTAGCCTTCTTTCGCTAATTTGAGCGCTTTAGTGCCGTGACTACGTCATAGACACTCCTCCTTCCAATACAGGGAGACGCAGCAGACATCAGTACTGGACAGAACTTCAGTAGATCATTAGTCCACTGGTATTTATTCAGTGTGAACCAGAACCAAGGATCAGATGGAGAAAGATTTATGCTTTGGCACTGAATTCCGCCACAGTCCTTCAGTTTTTCCTTTCTATCAAGCCATACCAACTGAAAGTGAGCGGCTCTTATTACCGCAGTAACTACAACAAGATCGACGTAACTTTCCGCTCACATATCGCATTTAGGACGGTTGTATTTTCTTGGCAAACATAACAGTGTCTGTAAGAGCTGAAAAAGTCATGTGACACAAACAGTCCAATCCCTGTTGCTGCCATCTCCAGATGTGCACGCTATACCCTACACCGTGGCCAACCGTTGACACAAACCCAACGCCGCGAAGCATAAATCCTGCTTAACAACCTGAATACTTCATTACAGAAGTCTAAATTCAACATGTCATCCATGCTTTCATTAATGAAGTAAATAAGTAAAGAGAATATCTGCGTTCAAGTGGCTGTACACATTGGCAGCAGATTACCAGTACATTTACCTTTCACTCTGTCCACTTCAAGGGGGGCTAGTAATGTCCTGCTGGAGAAGCAGAATGATTATCGTCCCTTCTCTGTTATGAGGAGGCAGTGAAAAGCAGGAACAACTGCATCGCATACAGCCTTAAGGCTGAACGATTCATGGTTTTTAAGGTGAAAAACTATGATTTGGTCGGTCGTGAAAATCTCAACTATAGCGCTTGATTGCAAACCTGTTTTTTCACTCAGAAATAATGTCTTTGGTAGCTTGGAGACTTTGTTCCATGCTATTTAAAATATTTGCAAGTTCTATCCTGCCTTGCATTAGTTAAGTTGCAAAATTTCTCAGTGTAGACACACAGTATAGATTGACATTTATATGTTTATTTAATAGTAAACATTACCAGCGAGTTTTAAGTCAGATTTGGGCTGTGAACTCTCTGATGCTATGTCCTACCTGGAAACACCCCAACTGTCATAAATACCTCGGAAACGCCCACTTTTCAGCTGCCAGTATGACAGCTGACTACAGACACCAGGAATTGACATCCAAACCAGCAGTCCAAAACTGACCTTCATGTTCATTAGACTAGATGGGAATTTTGGCTGACCGGACATACTCGTGAGTATTTACAAGCAATGATTCATTCTTAAGCAAATAATTCTTTCAGGTTTTTGAATGGAATTTGAAGAATTCAATGGAATTTCTTCACACACATTTTTATTAGCAGAAGGAAAACCATAAGTAGAATTTTGAATTTGAACATTTTCTTGCAGGGTCTGTGGGCCTTGTTGTGTTCTGTTTTCGGAAGAACATATAATGTTGTGCTCATGTTTTGTGTGTCATTATTTGTGTTTACATTTGATAATACGTCCCTCCTGTTTGTATGGATGTTTTAAGGCTCTAAGTTGAACACAAAAGAAAAAAAAATCTAAGTGTGTCTGCCACCAATAAAACAATGTAAACTATTAGCTGTGACAGTGTCACCTTTCTTTTAACTTCAGACAAGTCAAGTCACTTGCAGTGAGATTATCCCTGAAGAAACATTAATGCAGGCTCGGTTCTTTTGTTTCTTCTCTTTCCCTACCCGTCGTCTAATTTGCATGAAAATCAACCCTGTTGCTTTATGTCATCTCTTTGTCAGAGGAGCCCAGACCTCTGAGGCCATAGGAGAATAAAAAAAATAATGTTTATAAAATCTATTCAGAATATTTTCACCATTAGAATAGGTCGTTCATGTGTCACATTGCCTTAAAATCCATTCAACAATAAACTGATGCGGATGAGAGTTAAGCGCAAAGATTGTTTAATTTTAAAGCCTAGAAAAGCAGGTCTTTTCATGGTCTACATGTTATTTGTGTGGTTTCTGGTCTGTCTTCTTTTTGGGTGTTGTGTAAACCGGTTGAGCTGCTTACATGACTGGATGCACGACATAATGATGAACTATCAGTTATCATGGATAAACAATAGATTCTACAGTATGTTGTGAAATGGGTTGGTGATATTGAACAGCGACTAAAGTGAATATATCCAATCAAATTATTCAACCTGTTTTCGTTGTACGCCAGCAGATCCATGTTGTTAGTGTAAATTTAGGCCATGTCCACCGAAACAATATTTTTTTCCCCTCCATTTGGTATATAAGAATATTTCCATCTTCCATTTTCCATCTTTCAAATGGATCCATTGGAAACAACTGGACAAGCCGTAGTTCATACCAAGGACTACAGGTGCTGCTGAAATTCAGGAAAAGAAATGGTGGCGCAAACAGGAAGTGTTTGAGACAGGAAAAGTTAGAGAAAATGTTACCTGTACTTAGCAAGCTGCTAGTTGACTTGTTTGTGACTGTATGTATCAGTTTTTTTGTTATGTCTCTAAATGTTTACCATGTACATGTAAAGCACGTTATGTTAGCTTTAAAACTCAGACCCACATCTAAAAAGACATAGATTACCGGCAACGAGCGGTAGACCTTCTCAACTCGAAGGGCGGCACCAATGGGTGCATATCAAAATACCGCTACATGCACTACAACCAATCAGCTGACATTATCAGAGTAACGAGTCAGGAGGAGAGTTTGATGGAGAGATGTTGGTGGAATGGAGATGGTCCATTGTTGGTCTTTGAAAGAAACGTCCATTCAACAACAACATAGCTACTGTGGTCATCGTGTGAAGCCCCGCCCTCAAACTATGTACATGACTCTGAGCCCGCCCACATCATGTGATTGGTTCAAATCGGCCTTGCCTTGCTTTGCCTCGTAAATTGGCTAAAATGTCCCACCTGTTTGTCTTTGTGTCCTTCAGGTTTGCTGGGACCATGCGTTGCCTGGCCGCCCGGGTCAACTACAAGACCCTCATTATAATTTGTGCCCTGTTCATACTCATCGCCGTGCTGCTGTGGAATCGCTGCTCCAACGACAACCCAGTGCTCTTCCAGCGCAGCGAGACGGCCTTACTGGCTTCAAAGTTGGGGGATGCTATCAGCAGCAGCAGCCAGCAACAACCCCCGCAGCCCCCAGAACCCCCACCTGTTGTCGGCGTTGCCAGCGGAATAAAGTACGAAGACATCGACTGCCTGATCAACGACGACGTCACGATCAAATGCAGGAGGGAAGGTAAAGAGGTCTACATGCCCTTCAGCTGGGTGCAGAAGTACTTTGAGGTGTATGGCAAAGTCATCCAGTACGACGGCTTTGATCGCTTGGAGTTTCAGCACAGCTATTCAAAGAACTTTAATCAGCGGGAGTCCTATCGCCCTTCTGGGGTCTTCATGTCGTTTGAGGCGTACAACGTGGAGAACCGCGACCGTGTCAAGTGCGTCAGTGGAGTGGAAGGTAAGCACCTCATTTGTTGTCTTCATGGATGTATGAACCCACAGGTTTTGATTAAGTAGTGACGATTTCATTAGTTTCAATTTCACAGAGAACCTCCGCCTGCCCAGTTTTTTGATGCTATTTTACAGAATGCTATTTTACTATGCATTTTGATGGTATTTTTGACTACCATTGCCATGTTTGTGAAAAAAGAACAACATGACAGTTGACATTTAGAAGCACTGAACGTAAATGTTTCCAAAACAAATAAGTTATCGTTACCAGTACATTGATAAATAAGTTATTTAATACATGTTAGTGTCATGTTATCTTTTGTCTATTTTATAATATCATAGAGGCCTCTCTGGGCCCCTAGAATCCCCACCTCCCACACCCTTTGGGTACCCCATAATCAGATTACAAATCACGCACAAAACACTGTATCTATTTTTCTTACATACATTAATAGGCCAACTTCTAGCGTGGGAGCTAACTATATTAGCATGTGTGCTTCAAATATTATGGCGTAGCTGAGGAGATTCGTTCATTTCACAGTTCAGATCACAAAACGTACACTTGGAACCATTCGGTGAACGAATAATTTTTAACAAATCTTTCTACTGACCGGATGCTGATGATTCATGACACCTAAAAGAACTGTTTTGCCCATCGCTACACGGCAGTCACTAGTGAGTTGGAGCATGTGAGAAGACTCTCTTCTCACATAGACAAGGCTCACGCAGCAGAATCCGTACATTTGAAACAAAATCTACCTCATTTTAAATGAAACAGATTTGACCACAGCAAGAAAAGTAGGAAGAGTCCTTTCTGCAGTGCTGCTGATCACCTTTAATATCGTGTTCTATGAAGTGAAGTGTCATCTGTTGAAAAGAACTGTTAATCAGAGTGAATTATCTTTCTGATCTATTACTGGCCGTCCCCACTGAGACGCTCGCTTGCAGCAAAATATAGATTAGCTCCGATCTCGTCACATATCTAATCTTCTATCATAATTGTTTTTGCCCTTTTCTGTCTCTGCTGGGACAATTTTCTGTCTCTCGCTTTCTGTTTCTGTCTGGATGGCTTTTTTTCTTTAATCACTTGTGTGTCACTAGTTTTAGTCACGTGATGCGAGACATTAGAATTGAAACTGAATTTGCCCGAAATAGCCTGCAAAGGACTTGAAAAATGAGACTGTGATATAGTCCAGAAACACTTCACGACTATTGATAATATAACATAAAAACGTGTACAACAAGTGCATCGGACAAGATACACAGCCTTTCACTAGACCAGTGGTCCCCAACCAGTTTCATATAAGGCACCTAACCCTAACCCTTTTTCACCAATCGGTCTTCACGGTGTGATGGATAAACACAACTAAATAAAACTATACCACCAGCATGAAAAGAAATATGTAATATTACATATAATATGAAAACAAATAGGCGTCACTTCGCTCATCTCCACATACTATGCAGAGCGGCGATGGTGCATGTGAATCCCCTGTAGCACTAAATCGGGATGTCAAATACGACTGCTGGTATTGTCTGTTGTTGGCTGAATAATGAACTATGTCGAAGGGGAAGTGGTGATGTCAGCGATAGAAGAGTTTAGACGTACGCTGTTCAGAGTCGGTGACAAAGACGCTCTTTCACGATAACGTCATAGCACGGGCTTGTACCTCAAAAACCAATATGATTCGCACAACCCTACCAGTGTTGGGATGGAACTCCACCTTGCGTGATACCATAAGCAGAGAATTGTAAATGTGCCAACTTTTGGAGACACAAATGCTATCTTGTAAAAAATTAATTTGCCATTTTCTTTTCAGGTGTACCTCTGTCCACTCAGTGGGGTCCTCAGGGATACTTCTACACCATCCAGGTAGCTCAGTATGGCCTGAGCCATTACAGCAAAAACCTGACGGAGAACCCGCCCCATGTGACCGTCTACGATTCCGCTGAGGAGAGAGGGAATCGGGCCGGCACGTCGCAGTGGAATGTGCCCAAAGGCTGCAGCCTGAGCCGCGTCTACGACAAGAGCCGCGCCACCACTGTGCGTCAGTTCAGCGCTTCAGGTATGTGAGCAGCTTCCCGTAAGCCCATGTGGCCTCAGGTCGAGCAGCTTGTCTCCCGTTAACTGTCAGAGGTTCACCAGTTCAAGGATAATCGTCTGCTGCTGCAGGATGTTTGAACTCCCAGCTGACCCAGCTGAGGGTTGACAGAAGTTTAAAGCACCAGCTGGCTCAGGCCACGTCCACGCTTTGTTGTGTAAACTCACATCTCCATCATTCTGTCCGGTGGTCCAAATGGACCTGGAACGCATTTTTTTCAAACTTACTCTCAGGGTGAGAATTTTTACAATTCTCCGCCCTCGGCCTCACATCTGGACAGCGAATCCACGTACTTTCCATATTGAGGCGTCATGGCCCACCCCCCAGCCACTGACCTTTGACCTCTTCCCCCCGATGTCTCACAACAACAACCAACAACGTCCATGCTGCGTTCATTCAGTAACAGATAGTGAGTCTGCTCGGTTTAAAGTCAGAGTATTTCTGCGTCTGTGTTTTGTTTTTTTCTATTTTTTTTTTCTTCATTTACTTCCAGCGATAGCGGCTAAAAGTTAGCAGATCTTTTTAACACAGTAACTCTAAGGAGGTCAGCATCATGTTCCACTCACTTTTTCGTTCAGAAATCACTTATTGGACAGTTCTATTTGCTCGGCTAACACAGAATTTCTGCTCCAAGATCGGTTATTCCGTTTTCTTTGTTCACTTGCGACTGGATCTTGTTACTGCAGTAACTACAGCAAGATTGGCATCATGTTCTGCTCTCTTTTTTTTGGACAGTTCTAAGAGTGAGAAGAAGTGAGCGATGCCGACCCTGATGGAGTTACTGCTGTAACAAAATCCACTGCTTGAAAAACAGTGAGAACCTGAAAGAAAACAAAACAATAGCGAGATTCAATGTAGAGCTCCACAAACAGACAGACAGACTCACGGCTTTTTTGTTCTGATGTACGAACACAGCATTGGGACGTTGTTGTTGTTGTTGTTATGAGACTTCGGGGTAAGATGTTGAAGGCTGGAGATTGGGGGGAAAGGCAATAAAGAATGTACACAGATTCACCGTCCAGATGCAAACGGAGGGCTGAGTATTCGTATTCCTCCACCCTGAGACCAGTTTTCCAATGAATGCGTTTTCACCCCCTGTGTTCTCAGTAACTGTCTGGACGATTGGACAAAACGATGCAAAACGTCACTCCAGATCGTATCCGTGTGGACGGGCCCTCACTCTCACTGATTCTGTGTTGTTTTGTTTTGCTCCCATATTCAGACGTGCTGTCTAAGGTGTTGATAAACTGGCACTACCGGTAGAAAAACACCATCAAACATTTTAACATTTTTGTAGATTTTCGAGATTTCTAGACTTCATGTCTGCTTGTCTCCAGCCTTTATGTTTCTTATCTCTTACACACCACAAAACAGTCAAACAGATTTTGGTCAGTGAAGGTCTGATTATCTGAGGCTTTTACAGATTATCTTGGCAGATTATCCTGCGGCATGAGGTGTGTCGAGAGCGGTTTTACCCTCCCTTACCTGCTCAGAAGACGATCACAGTCGCCCTGATCTGAGATACCGGAATGGGAAATATTTAGGAGAGTGGTTGTGGGTTAACAGAATATGTTAATGTGTGTATGCTGTGTTGCAAAGACACACACACACTACGTACAGAACAGGTAAATCTGACTTTGACTGACCAACATTTACCATCATCATTTTCAATGTGCCTGTACTTACAAATAATATAACCAATATAATTATCAATAATACTTGATAATAATGAAAATGAAAAACCATTTCAACACAAAGACACAGTCAGTCCTTTTCTTATTCAGACATTTATGGGGTCTCACTGGTGCTGAAATGATGATTAAAAAGAATGATGATAATTGTGGCAAAGGCACTTGGACACAATGTAGAACAGGTGGATTACAAAACAAGCAGCAGAGAGGGAGGAGAAGAGCAGTCAGCCAGAAATTGGCCAAGAGGTTATTCTTGAAGCTAATTGAGCTGTATGTCAGTATTTGTACTTCAGCGTTCAGTCAACTCTATTTTTCACATATCCTCGCTCACATCACTATTCAACTCAGCTCACCGCACATCACGTCCCTCAGCAGCCAGCGTGCTACGTCAGCCATCCTTGTCTCCCCCCAGATTTCAGTCTGTTTCTACCCGTTTCGATACACTCAGACGCCTCCATTTGTCTGAGCACGATGTTCTACTCACTGATCAAAAAACCTGTCAAACCCCTTTGTTTCCTCGCTCTGGTGTCAGTGTCTCGGTCTGTCTTCCTTCTGGTTGGGTGTGTCATTTTTCCCTGTTCGCTGTATCTGGGACGCCGGTGCTGAGCAGCCTCTCAAATCCTCTGACAAGTGGATCAATCGCCTGTCCCCTGATAATAACCTACGATCCACCATCTGCACGTTCCTCCCAGAGACTTACCTTTATTTTCTCAGCCTTTTCCTGGTTGATTGATGGTTCAGAAATTAAGTTCTCACAAAGAAACCTGCTTCAATGTAAGTAGATCTTATCGAGCTTCAGCTGTGACCAGCGGCAGTGTCTATAAAAAGGATTTTTCTTTGTTTTTTTTCTTTTAGAATTTCATCTGCTTTGGGGGATTAAGAAGATAATGATAATTGCTCACTGCAGACAAATTAGCACTTGTTCACACTGGTGCTTTTCTTTTTGTCTCACAACCATTCTTACTTGATGTCTGGAGCTTTTAATGACCAGCGTTCATATGTTACAATATTTAATGCTTCGAAGGCAGGTTTGGAAGTCTTTTTCCTCCCATGGGAAATTTGTTCGTTCAGCCATCTCCCACTTTTGTGGTTTGTGCCGATTTCAGTTTTCTATGGGTGAACGGTAGAGCTAGCTCATGTCAGGGCCAAAAAACATCACACCTATAGGCAAATTAGCTAGCTGATTAACCTCAGCATGCTTTCGGAGGTGGGAGGAAGCTGGAGTACCCGGAGAGAACCCACACCGACACAGCAAGACCATGCGAGCTCCACACAGACTGACCTTCTCGCTCTGACAGCACTAACTGCCGTGTTGGCCCATGGGAAATTCATGTTCAGCTTGTACCATCCACAGTCACACAAACGTCCCACCGTCACCAGTCAAATATTCCAATTAACAAACAAAGGTCAGTGAGAACAACGAGATAGTGAATGCTGAGATTAAAAAAATACTGTTGGTGGCAGTATCATGCCATAGCTATGTACGTAAGTTATTACCTGATTTTGGTTCTCATGAAAACAATGGAAAATGCCATTTTACAAATTTACAAATCTGTACAAATTAAGTGTACAGATGTCAAATAAAGATTTAAACTTGCTATTATTATTTTTGTATTGGAAGTGCTTGGTCGATCATTTATGAGAACTGTCTTTTTCCGACTTATGACACACAAAGTTACAAAGATCCAGTTTGACCCGTTCGATGGTTGGTGTGACTTGGCTTCTTCGGTCCACATCACAACACAAACTAAAATAATACATCCTATTATCCCCAGTATGCAACATTACAGAGAGTTTGGCTCACGCATTTACAATACTGATATGGGACATATCCAGACACAAATACTGATTTGGATGGCTATAAACGTGTGCTCCTCGACTTTGACTTTGAATGTTGGAATAGTTCAAATGACCATATACACTCTGGATGAAGTGATGATGAAAAAATGTTCTGCCATTGTATAAGTAGGGTGTGCACCTTATGGGTTTCGTGTGTATTGTCCCGATCTTAGCAGGAGAATGGTTGAACAGATGGTGTGTGCATTGCACTTGACATGTTTTCAGAGGCGTCATACGTTCAATCCGTAGACCCACCAGTACACTGACATATTTCTGTTTGCACGTCATCGTGTGTCTCAAACTGTGTTGAGCTGAGGAGGTGGAATCCAGTCTATGTTCCTTCTGCATCCTTTATTGATGGCAGAGTGATCACTGGGCCAGAGTACAAATCCACTTACTCTCAGGATTGCCTTAAGTAATGGATTTATGAGTGCATTAAAGAGCCGTAGTCGTCCAGAGGCCCCTGCCAGACCGTCTCGCTCCTTCATTCTCCTCATCCTCACTTTCTTTGTGTCTCGTCTATGTTAATTCTCAGGCTCGTGTTTTGTGAGAACGCGCTGTCTCTTATTTCCACTGTGTTCTTACTGTTGCCTCATTTCCCCTCTCTTGGCTCTCTGACTTGCTTTAAGGGCACTTGTGCAGTCCGTCGTTCCATTACCCACCCTTCTCAGCTCATTCTTTAGGGAGCCTTAATTACAATTTTCTTTTTTTCTGGCTGTGCAGACCAAGTAACAACGTCATAACCGTGATTTTTGCAGAAGCTACTGGCTCTTGTAGTGGTTAAATTGGGTTCAGAACAGCAGCTTAAGTGCCTGAAAAGAACTGGCACTGGGCTGATAAGTTGAGAGGTCTGGTGGCAGCGTTGAAACTGAATATCATTTAAGTCAGTGGAGATTTGTCGGGGGGGGGGGG
>CAAKHB010007224.1:92752-121574 GCA_901007665.1 Aeoliscus strigatus | reverse complement strand
GGGGGGGGGGGGTATGCACATTCAAACTGAAATACTGCGGAGAAACAGCTTCCTCCTTCATTCTGCTGTTTCATCTGCCTCTGCTCTCTGTATGATTTCTCTCTGTGTCCTCTTCCTTCTGTCCTCAGAGTGAAGCTCAGTGTGCCATGGAAACATCTGCATTGTCCATCCTTGGTTAGGTTCTTGTGCTGTGCAACAATTCTAGATCATTTGATAATGAGCACAGAAGTTAATAGAGGACGACAGGCAGTAAGATGAGAGCCATCAGCGAGCTAAAAATAGTCCTTTGTCATCCATTTCTTTTGCCCATGCACCTGTAAAATAAAATATCAGGGGTGTGCATCTCTCTCCAATACAGGACGATGCAATATGATACACTGATAAGAAGGTTTGGATCGGTTCAGTAGAGTTGCGATACAGTACAATATGATTGGATGGAGTACATTATGATCTGATACTGTTCTTCTACGTAGAAAATCATTTCAGCAGTCTTGACTTGACAAAGGAGGCTTTCACACCTAAACGTCTGGACCAAAGTTGGTGTTTGTTCTCCAATGTCATGCATTTCCACTTCAGAACAAGGATGATGTTCTTCAGTCACATGCACATCGCAGACACACGTTTGAGCCTGTGGACAAGATGAAGTGAAAGGTTTTGATGATACTCTGTTGTAAATATATTTGATATGAGTGGAGGAGATATGTGTATAGCTTGCACCGTTTCATTGACCATTCATTGAATATTTCCAATATTCCCAAGGTTAAGTTCTGTTGGAAATTTACCAGAAATTGTCCTGGCCTTTGCAATCCTGATTGTAAAGCTCTCTCGAGTGCCATAAAGGTAGAAAATGCAAAAAATGCAGCAATGTTCCTTTTTTCCCCCACCACAGAGTTCTCAGAAGGCGTGTCCCTGCAGCTGGACAACTCCCAAGACTTCATCATCAGCTTTGACATCAAGTTCACCTCGGAAGGCAGCGTGTCCGTCGTCCTGGAAACCACCGAGAAGGGTCCGGCCTATGTGATCCACTACGTCACCAACACCGTGCTCATCACCGCCAAAGATCACGACATCACCTATGGCATCGGGCCACGAACGACCTGGAGCACTTTGACCCGCGACCTGCTCATGGATCTGAAGAAGGGCGTGGGTTTGACCAACACCAAGGCGGTGAGGCCCACCAAGGTCGGTGTGGTGGTGGGCTATGGGATTATGACTGGGCATAGTTTTAGCGAAGATACTCCCACGTTTTTGTTAAAATTCTAGTATTGAACAATAAAGAAAAGAGATTTCAGTTTTTGTTTGTTTGTCTCTTTTAGATCTTGCCCAAGCGGGTGGTGACTTTGCTCCTGCACGGTCACGGCTTCATAGACAATGTCACAATCTCCACCACTGCTCACATGGCCGCCTTCTTCGCCGCCAGCGACTGGCTCGTGCGCAACCAGGACGAACATGGTGGCTGGCCCATCATGGTCACCCGTAAATTGGGCGAAGGCTTCCAGCCACTGGAGCCCGGTTGGTACTCGGCCATGGCGCAGGGCCAGGCCATGTCCACCCTCGTGAGAGCCTGGCTGCTCACGAAGGACAAGGTTTACCTCAACACTGCCATCAAAGCAACAGGACCCTACAAGGTGCCTTCGGCGCAGCACGGGGTCAAAGCCGTGTTCATGGACAAGTACGACTGGTACGAAGAGTACCCCACCATACCCAGTTCCTTTGTTCTCAACGGGTTCATCTACTCATTGCTGGGACTCTATGACTTGAGCGAGACAGCCGGGACTCTTGGCCAGGAGGCCAGGACCCTGTACAACCGCGGTATGCAGTCGCTAAAGGCCATGCTGCCGCTCTACGACACCGGGTCGGGCAGCATCTACGATCTGCGCCATTTCGTCTTGGGCATTGCGCCCAACCTGGCCCGCTGGGACTATCACGCCACTCACATCAACCAGCTCCAGCTGCTGACCACAATAGATAACGCCACTATCTTCACGGATATGTTGCGGCGCTGGAAAGACAACCTGAAAGGGATACGCGCCAAGCACAACTAGAGCAGCTGCACCCCGGGTACCCATCCCCGGTGGCTCCTCCCGAGGCTGAAATACTGGATGTGTCAGAACTTGACGAGTTGATTGAATCCGACGAGGCGGCTCGTGTGGGGTTTCATTTACAAAACGCTAAAGGATGTTTAGGTAGCTGTAGCTCTCGACGTTCAATGTTTTCTTTGGGTTTTTTGTGCTTTTTACTTTGCGGGTTTCGTACAACACTGATTGTAGCGCTACTCCCTTCTGATTTGTTCCCTTCAGGCTAGAGTTACGCACAGACCTAGTTTCAGTGTGTGTGGTTGTGGAAGACGGCGTGTGTGTGATTGGGTGTGTTGAGAAGACGACACTACTTCAAATTGATATGACATTCTGACATTCGTAGACACGCCTGCCATTTTTTAGCCCATTCACATTTCTTACCACATTAACTTGAAATAAGTATATGTATTTGGGAACAAAAATTGTAAAATTCTTTTTTTTTCTCCACAACTTCAAATGTTTACAGTTGTTTGATTCTTTATCTAAGCAGCGACTTTGCAACTTTTATCCCTGATACACTTTAATTTCATTGTTTAAGCCTGAATTTCCACACAGCTAAGCAGTTTTACAGCAGTTGTCAGTTGTTCACTTCACAGTTGTTTGAAAGGCGTGTCTGCTTGTCGACTTGTGTGTCTGTGACGTTGTGTTGCCAAAACACGAGCTAAACCCATCAGCACTGCATCGACCATCCTAATCAAGAATTATTTTGGATTAGCCCGTGCTAATCTGTTGATATGTAGCCAACTGGAGGAAGCCTGGAAGAAAAAACCCTGAATAAAGTCCCTTAGTCCAGTGTCATAAGCTAAGTGAAGGTTGCAGAGACTGATCTTAGTTAGTAAAACCGATTCGGACCCGTTCCAGAAACTGGTTGAGTGAACACCTTGACTTTTTCATCCTGAAACGAGGATTTCAATTCTTTTTTTTCTCACGTTCCGGGCGAATGTTTGTTGCGGTGAGGGTGTGTTTTCGTGTAAATTGACGTGAACGTCTGAAACTTCTCTAGCATTTTCCTCATTTCCAGGATGAGCAAACACAAACCGTTCACTAGTTTCCCTCCAGATTTTTGTTTGGTGCTGGCGTGGGAGCGTGACGCCAGGATTCACTCGTTCATCAACTGAACTGCTCAGGTAGTCAGGCTCCAGGCTTTGAGCGGTTCTATTTATCAAACAGTTATCTATTAGTCGCTGAACACCCTCTGACAAGTCCTCTGACACTTATTTTTCATTTTTTGACCGTTCTTATTTCTCTCCTTCCCCTTTAACGTTGACACTATCCCCGGTGCTACATTTGCACCAGCATTCTTTGGAGTACTTGTAGTAATTATGTGACTGTTTGCACTCAATTCCCCTAGCTGATGTGAAGAAGGAGAAAATGAGAAATGTTCTGCGCAAATAATCATGTAATTACGGTACTCTATGCTAGCGTGAATCTGTGCAGCAATGTAGTCTGAGGTAAAGGGTTAAAGAAGCTGTATCTCATTCCTCATTCCTCACCTGTCGGCAGCGTGTGAACTTTTTTCCCCCTTCATCTGAGTTGAGGAAGACGCTCGCCAAGACGCCAACAACTCATCCGGCTAACAGGCTGAGGAGCAGGTCAGGGATGAGTCAGCGTTTGCTGGAGACTGGCTCAAACAAAACAAAGTGGAGCCGTCACATTGGAGAGGCTTTCATCGATCAGCCGTGAAAGACTGTCAGCGACACCAGAGGCGTTTCCATTCCCTTCCCGAGGCGAAACGAGGAGGATGAGGGTGTTTTCAGGTCAGGTGAGGTCATTAAAGACACACGGAGGCAAATTGTTGTTGACTAATGACCTCATCATGTGTCTTTATTGCTTCGTCTTGAACTTTTTTTTTTTATTATTATTATTTTAAGGCGGCACCGCTGACAAGACACACAACACGTCTGGGGGGGGTGGGGCAGACAGGTGAACTAGTCAAACACGTCCACCAGGTATAATAATCTCTTCCTGTGGTACGTGGGTTTGAATGCAGCCAGTAATATTTAATGATTGTGGCAGATCTGTGATTGTGATTTTTCAGGTCAATCCAACATTTACAACTCCGCTGCCTTTTTGAATTTTTCCCCGAAATTCCAACCTAGAGATATGGTGAATATTTTGTTTTTAAATGTCAATTGCTTAACTTCATATTCTTTGATTCTCTCGTCACATCAGTTTACAAAACGGGATTTTTGTCAGAAGCTGAAAGGGAATGCTGGTTTTCAGAACAGTGTGTGTGTCTGTGTGTCTGTGTCTGTGTGTGTGTGCACGTGCGTGCGTGAGCGCATCTCTCCACTTTGTTAAAACCAAAGTTGTCTATTGAGAAACGAAACATCGCAGTTGGTATATTTTTGTGCAAGCATCCAGCATTTAATGGTCGTCAGTCTCGTCAGAGGCTGCCTCTGGAAAAATGCTACTTTTTTCTGATGTAGGTTGCACAAAAAAAAAACCAAGCACGATATGTATAAAAAAACTTCTTATTGTAAAGAGGTGAGCTACTAGAAATTAGCAACCAGCCAGCTAATGATTTAAAGGGAAATTAACCCATAGCTGCATCCTCCTAATTTTTAACATTTTCACCATCATTGTTTTGCTAAAAAGAATAAAAGCACAACTATTGTTCATGATTTTTGATTTTTTTTTTTTTTGTGGAAGGGATTTTTGCGGACAATGTGCAACGCCTTTGGTAGGAAAGCTGCTATTGTTGTTCACTGTGTATAACAGGTTTCTTCTTCTGGGATTCTGTGACGTTTTCTTCCCCCATCATCTGCCAACGTTTGACTGCTGAAGTCAAATGGGTTTTTATGCAATAAAATGTTTACTTGGGTCGTGTCACCACTGGAGACCCAGAGTGCTTGTACGGACTTTACAATCCAAGCACAATGTGCGAATGCTACCATTTGTAGTGCAGGAAATAGAGGTGTTTATATACAGAGTAAAAATCTTTGTGCTTTAAAAGTTGCTTTTTAAAGGGGTAAAAATAAAAATAAAACACTTTTTTTAAGCTCCCGGTGTCTTCTCTTCTGTGAAAATACAATTTTGAGATGTTGCAGTTTTTTATTAGCGGCTCAGTTCTTACTTGTCAATTTTTTTGTCACCAAATAAACCCCGTTTTACATCATATGTTATTATAATAACTTAAAAAAATGTTACATTACAAAGACCAGGGAGCACAAGGGGACAAAAGTCGATAAACGGCAAAAACATACTGGTACAGAACAGAGGAGGTTTTCAGTAATGTAAAGTGTATGAATAGTGATTAGAAATTCACTGGAATAGTACAAAAAAGTAGGACTAATGTTTTTCATCTTTATTTATTCAAGCATAAATTATTAAGAGCTAAATGAAAAAAAGTAAATAGCATCAAATTTATGGTTAATTTAGCTTCAGATTTACACCTTCAAAGTATTTCCTTTCACCTTGAACAGCTCAGCATCTGTAGCTGGTGGAAAAGTTTGCTCATATCAAATGTCCTCTCCGTCAAACTGCTCCAAAGAAAAACAGTCCTGATGAATAATTTATCCTAATTAAGCTATTCTGAGCTGGCAAGGAGCACAGACACCTGAGAGCGACTGAATCTGCCTGCACTTTCATTGCTTGCTGGCACTGATACAGTCCGGCCATAATTTCTGCCTCACAGACAAACTTCTCCCCACACTTGTGTCTCCTTTGGATGATAATTTTAGCATCCCAGCTGATGCTGGAGTCTGAGTATTCATCTCACGGTCACTGAATTTCCCACTGAAATAAGCAGTTGCTAGCACTTGTTAAGCACTTGCGCTAGTTGTTAGCGTATAGCCAACACATTCCGTGGTATTCTGCTTCGGCGACACCGGTCCAGTCGACTTTCTGACCAATCAGCTGCGAGCAGGACGTGTCTGTGACGGTGTGACGTATCCAGCTACAAACACGCTAACTTGCGGTCAAGGACAAGAACAACGTGCTGATAAATCCTTTTGAAGTGCAACCATGTCGTCACGACATTAGCTTGAAATGCTATGCTAACAAAATGTCCATGAGAAACAAGAAGAGTTACGTTCCCCAGTGGGTTTGTTGTGCTGTTCCACTTTACAGCACGTCACCACTCACCTGTTGCTATAGAAACGACAGCAGTTTCCGGATTTCTCAGTGTGAACTGGATTGTTGTGGACGTTGCACAAAGTTGCACGTTGCAAGTTCTGACGCTGGCATAATTATGAAATACCACTGTATATAACAGAATGTTAGCGAAAGCTAGCCTGGATGCTACGTTAGCGATGCTAGTACGCTAACATGCACATTGACATGGTGTTTTGTCACATCACAGTCCACCTTAGGGGTGTCGGCTATTACATTACATTTTAAGTGGTATGCCAGGGGATAATATTTCATAAACATTTAAAAGTAGGGTTTTATCCTGTTTGGAAGGGCCCACGTCCATGACTTGCCCAACGTAAAGCTGCAGTCTCGTCGTCTTTCCTCACTCTGTTGCCATTCTGATGCCTCCTACAGAGGCTTCATGGTGTCAATAAATCTAGCCACTTAATGAAGTTAACACACAGTTGAACCCTGCAGGAATGGATCAGCGTATGTGTTTGGGAGTCTTAACGGACCAGAGTGTGAGATTTACTGGGATCGACTGACAGAATGTTTTTCCATTAATGTCTTTATGACCTCAGAGTCTAAATTCAAATGAACATTTCTTCCAGGGAGACTGTAAGTGTTCTACGGAAGCTCAGAAAGGACACACTAGTTCATATTGTGTTGAATTATTACTGTAGTAATTACACCACTGGAGACATATGTGTACACAAAGTACTTATGTAAATATTCTTGATAAAAATTTTAGTTACATCTGAGCAATTTCTGCAAAAACCGATTCTTTACAAAATGTCCTCCAGTGACCATACCTCCATCCTGCCCTCAAATACAACCCAGTCTCCTAATGTAGCGCCCTCTACCTGCAGTGGCAATACACCATGTATTTTTCATGATCATTATCTCATTGCATTCGCTAATTTTCAAAATTCATTCATTCATTCATTCATCTCCCGCTTGCTCAGGTCACAGGTCACAGTTGTGTTGGAGCCAATCCCAGCTGTCAACGGGTGAACGTCAGGGGTACACAAGTCACCAGACAGACAACCATTCACACTCACATTCACACAGCATGAGAACTACACACAGAAAGATTTCAGACACCTTCTCTCTATGAGGCGAAACCACCGTACATGTTTTCATGAGAAAGATCTGAAACTTCAATAAATCATCATCTTCTCCTCACAACGCTCCATAATTATTTCCCACTTCTCATCATTTCCTTTGTGCTGCCGTTAAAAACGTGAATCAAATCAGTACAGGCGGCCCGTCGAACGAAAGCCGCTCAAATAAATAAATTCCACGTCTCCGTTTCGAGATCACTTCATTGATATATTTCATCTCCGCTGGCATCTTGGTTTGCAGAGAGAATCGGGCTGCTGCAGCGAGAAGATGACGGCTGCCGAGAACAATAGGAACAATGAAGTGACTGAAGCTTTGTGTGTGTGTGTGTGTGTGTGTGTGTGTGTGTGTGTGTGTGTGTGTGTGTGTTTGGGGGTGGGGGTCGATGGCAGTGAAATGTCTCGATTGGCCTAGGGAGAAATAGTTTGCAGGAAAAAGAGGCGCCGAGAGTGAACAACTATTAATAATGTATTAGAGGAGCATCCGCTGCTTTGGAGACACAAACATGTAATGAAGGAGAGCAGCTGCAGCCGTCCAACACCATCAACACCAGCACACAGCGTCATGGAGCCGTCGCAGAGCAACGTGGGAAATACACACATATTTTATTCAGTATGACACACATGGACTGCTTCTGAGAAGAAGACTTCAATTGGAAGTGTTCCATCAAAATGATTCAGTTTTAGGTTACAAAAGCAGCATCCACTGATTTTATTTCAAACTACAGCCTGTCCAGTTGTTTCCAAAGGATCTATTTGGATGTGAATATTCTTGATATGGTGCCGAGGAAGACAGAGGGTTTTTTGTCTGTGTGGACATGGCCTTAAAGCATCCAGTTGATGAATTCATTAATTAAGCCAGAATACCTGGAGAGAACCAATAATGACACTGGGATGGTGCACAAACTCCCCACAGAAAGACCCCCCCCCAAGGCCAGGAATCCAAACAAAAACCTCAGCAGGTTGGATTCAGGAAAGAATGTTGAGGATGATATGTAAATGTCCGACACTGCAGTGTCCCTCTGCGTCCTCTGCGTCAGCTTACACTTACTTCTATTTCTTACTATTTGTTTTGCAGTGTAAATAAAGTGTGACGTCCATACTGAAAAATACTTAAAATACTTAAGCCAGAATACACACGTTTTCCAGCACACTCATAAGAAAAACATCTGTCAGGCGTGAAGCATAATGATAAGGACTGAAATAAACAAGGGGATAATAAATAAGTAATGACAAAATAATAATAAAAATAATAATAATATGTGCAAATTTGTATCCTACTTGTTTAGGAAGGAGCTGATCTCTCTATCTCATTTCCTGCTGTTTGAATCCAGTGATGAGGGTTCATCACCTTTGGCAGGAAACGACG
The DNA here is from genome assembly GCA_901007665.1 of Aeoliscus strigatus. Classification (NCBI taxonomy): domain Eukaryota; kingdom Metazoa; phylum Chordata; class Actinopteri; order Syngnathiformes; family Centriscidae; genus Aeoliscus; species Aeoliscus strigatus. Next base: position 112,932 of record CAAKHB010007224.1, on the reverse strand, counting down.
TGGGGATGAAATTGACTTATGGATGAGTGACATGAACACATCTCAACCCCAAACCTACTCTGTACACTCCACGGTGTGTTTGTGACGTGGTCATTGGGCACTCACATTCTCACCACCTAGTTTGAAGTGAAGTCGAGCTCTTTGTTGTCGCTGTAGTTCGACAACGACACAGAAAAGCTCGAAGGCTCTCAGCGTGTCGGCACAAGTCACAATAAACAGTAAATAAATACAAGTTTTTGGCTGTATTTTTAATCAAGAACTTACTAACTAAATGCCTTTTCCACTTTCAAATCCCATCAGTATGTATTATACGTGAAATCGGTCAGAGCACTGCTTGTTTAACTCACAGTAGTTGCAGACTGCCACCTGGTGGCAGGAAGCTGTATCATTAGTTCAACATTAAGAGGAGAGATTTGAAGTATGAGGTTAAAAGGAGCTGTGCTCATTTCTGCAGGTAGTTATCTTATTTTTCGGTATTATGAAAAATAAGTGTTACATAACATGATGCTATATGTGTTGTTCTCATTTATTATTACTGTTTGCATTTCGAGAGACTGTTCTATTCTATTATATGGATGTTTCAAAGTGTTTTACAGAAAATGAATTCAAAGAAAACAACAGCAGTCGAAAGGACAATGAACGCACAGAATTAAAACATAAAAAAATGTTATTAATTCTATTGATTAAAGTGAATTCATCCTGAGATAACTTTTCTTATCTAGAAAGCATTGTTCTTTGTAACTAGAACTCTTGACATGAATCATTAAAAACAAGAAAAGGAAATAAAAACGTATGGAAAAGGACAAAGAGCAGTGTAAAATCAAGATGTAGACACAAGTTACAGTGCAGCTTGAGACCCCCAGTCAGTCAAATTCAGATCTTTACTGTTTGCGTAAATCCCAGGATTTTATTATGGATGCAAAGTTCAGCGTGTGTTTTAAATTCCTGTTCGGTTAGCGTTTAGACAAATTCATGTTTGCCAGCGGGTTTTGGAGATGAAGCATTAACTCCGATTTTGGCTTTGACTTGCACTCAGCGATGTGTAAATGTGTCACAACGGCCAACAAATGGAATTACAAACACTAGTGACTGTTCACGTCCTAGTTATCTTTATTTGTATTTAAGCTTATTTAACCCCTAAAATGTGTGAAGTTGTAGCTGTTTAGTAGTTTTAGCTGCTTTGACATGTCAATAAAGTACTTCTATTCTATTCATTCTATTCTATTCCAATATAAGAGTTGTTACATTTGAAGGAAAAATTCAAATACCAAAAAATATTTTAAAATGTTAACAAATTAAAGGAAGAAATTATTTTTAAAAAATAGCCATTAATGATTTAGCTGTTTTTTCCTCTTCTTCAAAGCTCCATTGAGCCACTGCTGAAGGGAAAAGGCCGCTGACACCTGTGATAATTCCATGTTTGCGGCGTTCCATGTCGTCGCTGCCGACTTTAAAGAAGATAACAGTGTACTTGCTCGTCCATTCTGGGCGTTGGTGACGTCGGTTTGTCAGAAGAACAGCAAGAAAGTGGCGCAGCAGGACCTCTGTTTGCTTTGCAGCCGCTCACACCCGGTATTCATCACATCTTATCTCACTGAACTGAGCTGGGCCAAGTCACTTTTCATTTGTATAACGTCAATTCAAAACAGAATTCAAATCTGAGTTGAATGCCAAATATGTTTAAACATACCAAGAATCGATCCTTATTCTCTGTTCAGGGTCTGGCACCTGACACCAGGACAAATTCTTGGTATGTGTGCACATACTTGGCGGTAAAAAAAAACACAGATCCTGCTTCTGATTCTGAGATTGTTTTGGTGTGAAGGTGCAGGCAACACGAACAAAGAGTAAAAAAAGGGAGAAATGCCAAAGGTTTGTCGTTTGCCACACGACAAACCGACTGTTCTACTTGAGATCGCCGAGGCTACATGATGAATGCTGGAAAAAAAAAGTCACAAAACGCAAAGCATTGTGGGGAGTCAGGTCACCTACGGGCTGCTAGGCAACGGAAACATGTGACGCTTTTCCACCACCCGGTTCCAGCCTGACTCGTCTCAGCCTTTCTGTGTTTCCATTCGTGCTAGCTTACCTTGGAGTACCTTAATTACATGACTTTCTGTGCCGTCGAAAAACATCGAGGGCGCTAGAAGAAGAAGGGTGACGATTACGGTAACGATCTGCCCGCTGCCAGCAACATTTCAAATTTCAGGAACCGTTTGACGTTGTTCGTGTAAATGCAGCATTCCAAAGTATGCTAGTGCTACTGTGGGTGTTAAAGGGTTAAACATTAACATCAAAGCATACAAGAACACGAATGAATCCATCGGTTGCTGAAAGTTGAGATGTTGCTCTTCGCTGCCAGGTTTCCGTCATTGCGGTAATGATTCGCCGACTTCCGGCCACAGAGCGAATGGGATTACCGTAATGGCAGCGACGTGGCTGTTGTCATCTTCCAGGAACCGTTGGACCTTTTCTCCTTCTCCTGGCTCCTTCTTCGCACCAGGTGGAGGAACCGTGTCCAACTTCTCAGCTTTTAGCAACCGTTTTCTGTCTGCGCAAATAGTCGTGTGATTGCGGTACTCCAACGTATGCTGGCGCAAATGTAGCGCCGGGGGGGATTTCGGAGGGGATTATGTCCAAACATGTTGAGAAGGTCAGTGGAGATTTGAGACAGTTCTATATCAGGTATGAATGAGTGAAACAGGGCGACTGTGACCCCCGATGCCTCCATCTGTCTGAAACTTTTGGCCCTTTTCCACGATACGGTTCCAGGACGACTCTCAGCGCTTTTTCCCATTGGAGACAGAACCCGCTGCTCTTCTTGGTTCCTTCTCCTTCGAGGTTCCATCCTGGGACTTCCACCGACTACTGGTCTCTGATTGGTCACTGCAGAGAGAGCGACTTCCCAAGAGCCACCGTCAACACAAGAACCCGCCAGCAGATGTGCTGAAGACACACAGTGTCCGTCAGTGACGTCCAGACGTTTGCGTGAATGTTCTCAAAGAGTCGACGTTGTTTGTGTCCTGCTCCGTCTCTTTTCTCTACGCCTGAGACAAAAATCCACAGACAGCAGGTTCTCCATCTCCTCCATGTCTACGTCCATGTTTTTTGTTTCACGTGAACTGACTCTGGACCCAAACGGAGACGAACTGTGTCGTCGTCATGGTGAACTTGGAATTGGAGCCAGTTACATTTCCAGAATAACTTTCCCAAACACTCACGTGAGCAGCTCTTGGGAAAAAAAAAACATAATTTCTCAGGCTCAGAAACTGCTCAGGCAGATGCGTACACGCGTACGGCCTTCTGCCTCGACCAGTTGGGGGGAAGCAGAGAAATCTACATGGAGACAGAGGCGAGTGGAGAAACATAGAAGGGAAAGAAAGAGAGGGGCATTAGAATACAATCTGTGTGTGTGTGTGTGTGTGTACACGCCCTCCACAGAGACTGGAGGAGCAGGGGGGAGGAGTGGTGCAGGTACACTGGATATTCTCGCTGGGTTTGAGGAGGGCTGAACCCTTTCGGTCGTCACGGCAACACAACGCCCATAAAAACGTCGACGCTCCCAGCTCGCCGTCTCAGTGGAGCAGTGGTGGCAGCACCTGGTTGAAATCATGCTCAGCCTCATCCGGTTACCGAGGGTCCTCACCATCAATCAAGTGCCCAAAGTAAGTTGGTCTTCACTGTGTCTGTAGGGGGCGTCACCCCCGCTCCCGCTGTGCTGATTGGCCCTGATCGGATCAGAGTCGCTCATACTTTGGTTTCATTGGATAAACTTACCGACTGGACTTTTAATTCAGACTGGAAAACACTTGGAAGTGACGCTCTGACCAGGGTTTATGGCGTCTTTGTTGTAGTTTATTGGAAGTTGCATAAGAAAAAAACAAATCATTGTATAAAACATGTATATATATATATATATATCTGTATGTTATAATATTTTTTGTTGTTGTTTTTGAATTCTTAGGCCTCTCTGTGTGCTTATATAATATAAAAAGGATATTATATTATATTATATTATATTATATTATATTATATTATATTATATTATATTATATTATATTATATTATATTATATTTTGCAACAGCGAGAAGTCCTCTTTCATCCCGTGTCTCCCCGTGTCTCCCCGTGTCTTTGTGGGTTCTCTCCACATACTCCGACTTCCTCCCACCTCCAAAAGCATGCCAGGTTTATTGTCTACATTGCCGTGGGTGTGAATGGTTTAAATGTTGGTTGTTTTTTTTTCTGTAAACTTTATTTGTTTATACATCCCTTTACAACAACCCTTTTGGTGAACCAATGTGCTTTATAACAAATAGGAAAAAAAGAAAAAAAAACACATAAAAAGCGAAAACATTGAATAAAATAAAAGTAAACAGTAAAAAGTAAGTAAAATAAATCAATTGGTCACCACAGTGGCAGGTATGAAATGCCATCCTAAATAAATGTGTTTTTAGTTGACACTTAAAGAGGCCCAGGTCAGAAATACGACGCATTTGGGCTGGAAAACTGATGCCACAGCCTCGGGTTGTTGTTGTGTGTCCTTCCTGCGTCCCTGCGATGAGCTGCTGACTCGTCCAGGTTGTACCCTGACGTTCACCCATTGACTGCTGGGATCAGCGACCCGTGACCGGAACGAGCAGGAGACGACACGAACCAATGGACAGGCTGGTTGCAGCAGTTGTCTTATGACCCCTGAAGGACCAGAGGTCATGAAACAACTGACGCCGTGGTTTGTCACAACCAACTGACGACAACTCATCAAACTCTCAGAGATCCGTTTTCTTCTTGACACCGTCCAACGGGACATCATCTCCTTCCAGGTCTTCCACGAGGACGGCATCATCTACGGCTACCGCCACCCCCACAGCTCCGCCACCGACTGCGTCTTGAGCCTGTTCCAGCTGACCAATGAGACGCTCAACATCTGGACGCACTTCCTGCCGACGTGGTAAAACCGACGTTTGACAGCAGTTGGCTGCTACGTTACGACTCGAAAAACACGTGTTTGCTGCTTGTTGTCCTGGTGGATCAACAACATTTGGATGATACTCAGGAAACATGGGTGGACATAAGAATTAGAGACGTATATTGGCTCAAGAAGGTTATTTGTCATCTGTGCAACAACAAACAGGCACATCAGGATTCTCAGGCAGGTTCCTGGAGTTGAAAGACAGAGAAGTAAAACAGTTCTGTTTGTGTCGCACATTTCATCAGAAGACTCTTCAAGGTGTCTGATGCATTAGAAAGAAAATGAAAGCTGAGAAATATTGGAAAAAAACGTTCAGTGTCTCTTAAGAAGATAAAATGGGAATTTTAATTAATTCCAAAACAAAAGCAAATAAATGAAAAAGCAGAATAAAATACGGGTATGAAGGTTTCAACTCAGCTTAAAGAGATAAAATGACAATAAAAAATCAGTCCGTGCAAAATGTAGCATATTATACAAAAAACTACTGTTGAAAGTATTTATATTTTATACAATTTATATACTTTTGTACGTAGATAAAGTGGTTATACAAGTTATAACCGAATGATATTCAAATCACTAATTATAAACACTCATGTAGACACGGATCTGTGAGAACTTGTGAGTTTTCCACTTTCCGTGATGTATTTACTGAAGACCTTTGAAAGCAACAGTACAGAAGCAGCTGCTTTTTGTCTTTTTCTTGGGTCCCAACGGTGACTTCTCGAAGAGAGAGGGTTTATATCATCAGTGCAGACACTGTATCGATCAGGATATTGATGAACGTTCACGTTCCGATGGAGCAGTTTGATCAAAAGTCTCTCACATGGTTGGTTTAGGTTTGTGGGGGCTGAGAAAAGTAACGTGAGACAACAAAGACAGAGGATGGTTTGACAGTCAGACAACCCAACAACAGTTCACCTGGAGGACCTGGCTCCTGGTGGTGGTGAACCAGAGAACCAGGCTCCTGGTGGTGGTGAACCAGAGAACCAAGCTCCTGGGGGTGGTAAACCAGAGAACCAGGCTCCTGGTGGTGGTGAACCTGGAGGACCAGGCTCCTGGTGGTGGTGAACCTGGAGGACCAGGCTCCTGGTGGTGGTGAACCTGGAGGACCAGGCTCCTGGTGGTGGTGAACCAGAGAACCAGGCTCCTGGTGGTGGTAAACCAGAGAACCAGGCTCCTGGTGGTGGTGAACCTGGAGGACCAGGCTCCTGGTGGTGGTGAACCTGGAGGACCAGGCTCCTGGTGGTGGTAAACCAGAGGACCAGGCTCCTGGTGGTGGTGAACCAGAGAACCAGGCTCCTGGTGGTGGTGAACCAGAGAACCAGGCTCCTGGTGGTGTGATCCTGGAGGACCAGGCTCCTGGTGGTGGTAAACCAGAGGACCAGGCTCCTGGTGGTGGTGAACCTGGAGGACCAGGCTCCTGGTGGTGGTGAACCTGGAGGACCAGGCTCCTGGTGGTGGTGAACCTGGAGGACCAGGCTCCTGGCATAGGATTGTGGTGTGATGAGTTCTTGTAGGTCCGTTGATGCAGGTATGGGTGAGCAGTAGCAAGGTTTTAATAATAAACCTTATAACGACAGAGTGTGTTTTTCTGTGTGTTTGGCCAAAGCTAAGCTAAGCTAACAAGCTAATCTATCCAACACCTTCTGTGTGTGTGTGTGTGTGTGTGTGTGTGTGTGTGTGTATCTGTGAGGATTCTGGGTAACCATGGAGGGGAGGGCTCTCACCAGCTGTTGCTTAGATTGTAGGGTCCAGGGAGAATGTGTGTGTGTGTGTGTGTGTGTGTGTGTGTGTAAGTGTGTGTGTGTAAGTGTGTGTGTGTGTGTGTGTGTGTATGTGTGTGAGAGAGAGAGAGAGAGAGAGAGCTGCAATTACCTAATTGGTCATTGATGGGGAGAGATAATGATGATTTGTTGTTGAGGTTCACTGAAGCGATGACAGTCCGTCCATGAAACTCATCTTCATCCTGATGATGAAGGATGTTCACAAACAGCCGCTGTGGAGCTGAAACGTCAGTTAATGATGAACGTCTCAGTGCTGTTTCTGTCTCCTCGTGAGGTTGATGAAACACCACACGCACCAACGTCTGCTGGGTGATGTTTTTTTTGAACTGATCTGTGTGTGTGTGTGTGTGTGTGTGTACATGCTCATCAGTGTGGAAGCTACTTTTTCGGCACACGCTGGGTAAAACACAGCACTTGCGTGACAACTGAAGGTGACTGATACTTATTAACCCTGTGGTCATGCCAGTTATTTCAGAAACGCAGGACGCTCAGTGGATAATTACCCTCCCCAAGGAACCTGGAGGTTTTATTTGTTTGTTTGTCGGCTAAGAATGTATTTTATATAAAATGTAGAGTAACTGCTGCTGATGGACCAGGACCAGATGATTAAATGTTGGTGGTGTTCTAGAACCATCTGGATCCAGGAATCTGTTGAAGGATTCTTCCTCATTTTCATCATCTGTGTCTAGAACTCCACTATAGCAGCAGTGGACTGTCTCTGTGGACCAGTGGGTAGTGGGTCTGTCTGTTAACACCAACGTCGGGGGTTGGAGCCCACCCAGGGACGGAGGGTTGGTTTTTGTTTTACTATTTAAAGAAAATGAAAAACAGAAGGAAAAAAAATGCGTTCAGAGTGTATGATTTGTGTGACAAGGTTGACGATGTTTTTTTTTATAAAACTATTTGACTATTAATGACATCAACCTTATTTCAAATGCTCAAGTCATGTTTTGATGATCAATGAATGTGTAAGTGTCTGTGATCTGTGCTCGCCGAGAGACGTTCTAGTTCATACATGAACGGGTTAAAATAACAACTAGAATGACATGATGCTGCGTTCACATGAACACATAAACCCCAAGTCTGTTGTCTTATGTTGTCAGCATCACACACACACACACACACACACACACACACTCACACATACACACACACTGTGCAATCTCCCGGTGTTACGTTACGTGTGTGTGTGTGTGTGTGTGTGTGTGTGTGTGTGTGTGTGTGTGTGTGTTCCACAGCTCTGGACCTCTGTTCGCCAACATTTTTGCAGCTTTTGCTGGGAACCTCCAGTGAACCAGCAGCCGACGAGCTCAGTGTCCTCGAGGGCAGATAGTGACAGAGGGAGTTAGAACCATGGACAATGTTTGAATATCAGCAGGAGGACTTTGAAGCCGAGCTGCTGAGTTCTGGATTAGCTGGAGCGTCACAGTCGTCCAGTCCACTTGAGATGAAAGCATGAAATCAGTTGGTGACTCTTCAAGTGTCTGTATTAACCCTCTAACACCGACCGTTTCCCCAGAGCTACATTCGTGCTAGCATACTCTGGAGTGCCCTACTTATGCAACTATTTGCAGAAAAAGTCAGTCGGTTCCTTGAAGTTGAGAACAGCCATGATGCTGTCATTATGGTAATCTGGCAAGTCGTTACCGTAATGACAGCAGCTTCAATGTGAAGTGCAGCCTCTCAACTATCAGGAAATGACAACATTTTTTTCCTTCTCCTATGTTTGTGACAGTTCTCAGTCATCCAGGTCATGTCCTGCTCGGTTCATTCATAGACAACTGGACTTGTAGTTTGCTAACGAGCAAATAACAAGTCCGGTTGCCTACAAATCAACTCAGCCAGATCTTCTTCTCCTAGCTCCTTCTTCACACCAGGCAGAGGAACCGAATGTAACTTCTCAGCTTTCAGGAACCATTCTGATTGCACACATAGTCCTGTACTGTAATGGCGGATGGCGGTACTCCAAAGTATGCTAGTGTGAATGTGTCGGCAGCGATACTGTCAATGTTAGAGGGTTAGCTACATTTGTTCATTTTCTTTCCTTGAACAAACGTGTACATTTGCACTCTTTTGTTTCAACTCTTCCACGGTGTGTTTCAGGTACTTCCTGTGGAAACTGGTGACGGTGGTGCTGCTGCAGACGGCGTGGCAGCACTCATTCACGTGGCCTCTGGTGACCTTCCTCATCTCCTGCTGCGTTTACCCGCTGGCCTCCAGCTGCGCTCACACGTTCAGCAGCATGTCAGCCCGCGCACGCCACATCTGCTACTTTTTCGACTACGGCGCCCTCAGTTTCTACAGCCTGGGTGAGTGTGTGTGTGTGTGTGTGTGTGTGCGTGCGCCATATGTATGTAAGAACGCTAGCGTGTGTTAAAGGGTTAATGACATTTCTGCTGTTTTGTTGTTTTTTTTACTTCAGGCTCTGCGATTACATATTCGGCGTATGTTTTCCCGGATAAGTGGGTGAACAGCCTCTTCCACCGGAGCTTCATCCCCATCGCTGTGATCAACACTGTGATCTGCACCAGTCTGGCCTGCTACTCCAGGTACTCCCACTTCATTTCACCTCCATTAGCCTCAGTTGTCCTTCAGGCATGTGAACTGATGTACTGATGTACTGTATGTGTAATCGTCATCGCTCTGCTTCGGTGTGTGTTTCTCTTACTTTTTCTCCGGAGCCGAAACTTCTTTGAGATTGCTGCAAAGAAACCCAAATACGACAAAGAAACACATTAGAAAAATACATACATTTATGCAAAAAAAGTGGAATAAAACTGAGGCTCAATGTGTGGTAATAGTCGTTAGATAATATTTGAAAATGCATGTTTCGTGCTGCAGTGAATGATCCTTCGGTAAATCAAAACTGAAACACATCTGTGTAATAATAAAAAGTAATGAAATAATTCTTTTCATGTCCATAATTCTAACTTACAGCTAATGGAAACCCCAAATTCACTATCTCAGAAATGATGCGTTTGACCTAGTGCACATGCACCAGATTATTTATCTGTTGAATTTGTACCACGGGAACCGAACGCCTCACGGCGGGCGGCATTTTCGAGCAACTTTATTGTTCTATGTAAGATGAACAATATTCACATGGTGCGAAAATAGAACAATTATCAGTGTTGAGAACAAAATATGTCAGAGGATGTATTTGTCTAAGAATAGTCAACATTTTGTACATAAATGCAATAAGTGAATATGAGTAAATTGCTATTTATTTTGGTGTGAGGGGTGAGGGTGACTGACGATTCATTGTGTTGAGGTGGTGACGATTTGACACGTTGGTCTTTGCCTCTTAACGCATCTTAAATGGGGAATAAAAAGTGTTGAAACAGTATGTGGTAAAATACGGCGATCAAATGCCGATCAGCTCTCACTTTATTGTCACTACAATATTGCTGCATGTGTGCTACAATCAAATATATTCTGGGAAACACATTGGGCACTGACACACCCTTTACCTGAGATACCTGACCTCGGACGACCTGAGTCAGTACAAACTGTGTTTGTATCACTGCACCCACATTTTTTTTTTTTGTTGTCAGTGGGAACGCTTTCTGGAACGGGCCCCAGGTGTTAGTTCATCCTGAAATGAGTAAAAAAAAAAAATCCAATTCTATTGTCACATAAACTGGCAGCAATTAGACTGAACATCTTTAGTTCTACGTATGAATTCAATTTAACCAGTAAAACTGAAATGAAGAAAATCATTTCAGGATCGACAAACTAATGTGAGTCTAAGTGACGTGAACGTGACATGAGACGAGTTGATTTCCACTGAACGAGAAGTTCATGACAACAAATGTCAGGATGAGACAACCTGGTTGTATTATTCCTGCCGTGAAATAACGTCTCTTCTGTCATTCATCTCTCCCACTTGTTTGCAAGGCTCGGATTACCGTTTCTACAATATGATCGCAACATCGTGAAGCGGTAAAGTGACGAAAATCTGCTCTTTGTAAATGTATTATTTATTTCCTGAGTGAATGTTTGTTTATTAATTCTAGTTGAAATACTTACACTTATACACTTACTTACTCACTAACGTACTAATTTACTTACTCAGTTACTGATTGGTCTGGTGAGTGTGGTTTAGAGTGAGAGTCCATTGCCAAACGTCTCCTGACAGAATCTGTGCAGACAAACCCAAACATTGATTGACTAGTTTCAGCCGGACCGGTTGGAGGAGTTCACACACACAGACACACACACAGACACACACACACACACACACACACACACACACACACACACACACACACACACAGAAAGTGGTGAAACTTGCTTTGCTGCAACTTCACTTACTGACTTTAGTTCTGTGAAATGCAAACGTTAATGATCAGTTTTAATGCAAAATACCCAGATATGTCTAATGTAAAGTTTGTATTTGCATACGAAACAGGTTTTGGAACAAAACTCTGTCATGACGTCGTCATCATATTTTATCGCTTCATTTCTCAGTCTGTTACAGTTTTCTGCATCATTTCTTCACCTGTGTACAGTTCCTACTGCGCTCACATCTCATGAATTGGATTTTGTTGATTTCAGATTCCCTGAGTACCAGAGTCCCAGGTTCGGCAAAATGCTGCGTGTTTTTGCGTTTGCCTTCCCGTACCTGTTTGACAGCATTCCCTTGTTCTACAGGGTACGGCCTCCGCTCGCACACGCCTCCGCTGGCACACACCCCTACACTTGCATTAGCTCGTACACGTGGCTCCACCCGCGCTTGCCTCCACTTCTCTGCTTGCATGTTCATCCGCTCGCACACACGCCTCTACGCGCATGTACGCCACCACTCTGATTCATCGAACAATTACAAATGTAATAATTTATTCCAAAAATACGTCATTATTATTGTTATTGTTTTGTTGTTGTTGTTAATAATAATAATAATAATAAACTTGCATTTGGAAACGTTTGAATGATCTAGTTGGTGGTTAGTGTTCTGGTATTGTGGTTTGTGAATAATCTGCTCATGTTCCCTGTGTGCTGTGTGTCCAGGTGTTTCTGTGTGTCGGTGACGGTTGTACAGACAACGGGACCAACATCCTCCACTGCCAACACATCTCGCTGGCGTTTCTCACAGGTTTTCTGTTTGCCACACATTTACCAGAGCGCCTGGCTCCTGGCAGCTTCGACTACATCGGTAAGACTCATCTGGATTAAACATGTATATTACTGTAGTGTGTACAGGTAATTTAAAATTTCTTCGAATTTTATTTGAATATACTTTTAAAATTTTTATTCTCATGTCTCTTGATGCTGATGTAAACTGCAAATTTCTCCATTAATAAAGGTTTATCTTATCTTATCTTATCTTATCTTATCTTATCTTATCTTATCTTATCTTATCTTATCTTATCTTATCTTATCTTATCTTATCTAAGTCGACAAGATTCTGAGTATAAGCGTCTTTATTTGCTGTTCTGCAGATCAGGGAGACGTCTCACCAGTACAGTATACAGAGAGTGTCTCAACAAGGAGATCACATACAGAGTTTTATATTTATACAGTTGCAGTCTTGTCCACACCCAGACCTGTAGTCCCACCATAAACCATAGGAACCACAGAGACAAACCGGTACTGGTTTCGGCCAGTTCTGCCAGGTCATGTTGACATCTAGAGAGAAGATCAGCTTATCTGGAAGGCACGGCTTGGTACGTTTCCATGAGAGAGCAGTACATGCATAACACAGAGTATGAAGAACAAATTCATCACATTATCTCATCTGAAGTCTTCAAAATCCCATTCACATTCATTAGTTTTGTTAGTGGATCGATACATCAACTCCCAGCAAAGCAAGTAGGTACATCAGTAAACAGTTAAAAAGATGATAAATCGAAAGCAAATAAGCTTGTGATTTAGAATAGACACATTTTAAACAGTTGGGGAAACATGAAAACGTCCCGTCTGCTCTGTCCGGCCTCAAACACGCCTCCACTGCTCCCTCTGCAGGTCACAGTCACCAACTCTTCCATGTCTGCGCCATCCTGGGCACCCACTTCCAGATGACAGCTATCGAACAGGACATGGCACTCCGACAGCCCTGGCTCCTGAAACACTCCATACCCATCACCTTTGCTAACTCAGTGGGTGTGGCCCTGCTCTGTGTGCTCCTCAACCTTGGTATCATCGCCCTCTACAGTCTGCCGCTCCTCTCAGGAAAACAAAAACAGTAAACCTTCAAAAGACAGCGGCCTGTGGCTGTCACTGAATCACCGCTCAGAGCCGGTCAGATGAGCGGCGAGAAGCTGACGTTACCTTTATGGTGCTTTTCCAGCACGGTTCAACTCAACTTGACTCGGCTCTACCTGTATTTTTTGTGTTTTCACGAGTGACGGGCAAAACGGTTCTTTTAGGTGTACCGAATCATTCGACTCCGTTCAGTAAAAAGAGTTGTTCAAAAGTGTCGTTCACCGAATTGTTCAGCACTCGCTAAACATAACGACAAAGTCGCGAAGTTGACGACACTGTGACGACACTGATGACGAGATGACTCGCAACCTGCACTGGACACTACACTGTTGGATCCGATCTCCTATGACCTCGTCACTATGTGGGAGTGGATCCTGCGTGTTCTTTAATGAAGCGATAGGAGACGGTATTTTGGCTTAAATCCGTTTTAATTCAGCAGTCAAAGTAAAGCATAGGTAGCTCCGGGTCTGACCTTCTCTTCCCTGACAAACAACAAAGTGTGTCAGTTCACGAAGTCTGACTGACTATGCTTTCCTGACCCCGTACATTTATAGTATAAAATATGAATTGTGCAGATGTGTGGGTCTTCTCCTCATTGGCTGTTCTCCATGATGATCTTAACAGGTCAGGATGTGGCCTACGCTGATTGGCCCGTCACATTTATGTCAAAATACTAAAGGCTTGTTTACTTACTCCCATTTCTTCTTGTATTCAACATGGAGGACACAAGGAATGTGTTGCCCATGAACACAAACTTTGAAGAGAAACAACAATTTGCCCTGTTACTTTTCTTTTAATGATGGACAAAACAGTTCTTTTAGGTGTATTGAATTATTAGAGTCAGTTCAGTAAAAAGATTCATTCAAGATTCATTTGCTAATTATAGCAACAAAGTCTAGGTTTCATTTTCAGTAACTGATTCATGTTACCAACCAACCAATCAGATTCACCCACAGCAATTTGCACTCAGCTGATCTGAGAAATGAACGAAATCTTTTCAGTAAGTGATTCTTTACAGTTCATTCACTTAAAAGGTTTGTTCTTTTGCGATCAGATCTAGCACAACCATGACCCGTAACCAGAAAAGTGGGAGACGATGAATAAATGAATGAATGAATGAACAATTTTTATGCAAGTGTTTCTTAGGAAACTTGTTCCAGAAAGCAATAATTGTATTAGATACAGCTACATTTATCAAAATATATCTATTTGTTATCCTGAATCGCTGACTTCCACACATGCTGGGTATGAAAAGGATTTTTTACTTTAAAAGCTAAACTTTTTTTTTCATATGCATTCTGCTTATAAGCAGCCAATGGAATTTCTGCTATTACCGACATAAGCAATGGGAAGATGTGTGGGTAAGAGACACATAAACCATGTCAGACCAAGGGAAACAGTTAGGACATGGTAATGAAATTGCTAATCTGGTCAACCTGAATGACACTGTTACAGTTGACATTTGCCTTAACTGAAAGTATTTATACATCATAATATTTATGTATTTATAAATAAAATATAAATGAAATATATCTCTGTGTCAATTTGATTCTGATTTTGATAAATTATGATTTGAATTATTGATTCTTCTGGAAGGATTTTTCTTTTCTTTTTTTTTTTAATCTGTATGTTTGTATGCCTCTGTCCAGGTATCATCTCGTTGGAGGCATCAAAGTGCTTGAACAGTATCAGAAGGGGCACCTTCTCTAAAATACATAACTCCCTGAATGCAAACTTCAACTGGTTTGTAGGGGCACAACAATGTCGCAGACACAGAAAATACACATCATCGTCGTCTTTTCTGACAATCATTAAAGTTTTGACTTGACTCACTAAGGTAAAGTATTTCCCAGCTGGAGTCTTCAAGCCGTCGGAAACGGTTGATGACGTTAAAATTGATCTAATTGGGTATGTTAAGTTGTCCCATTGTACCCGAACGCCGCATTATGTTTTGAGGCGGGACATCCGGTGCCGGATGCGCTCTGTGTGACAGGATTGGTTAAAATACCCCAATGCCGGAAGAGCTTTTCACAAGAGGGAATTTTTAAAATCGAACAGAGGCGCTCAGTGTGTGAGGTGGTGAGGAGAGTGCAGCAACGTAAAAATGCAACGACCTGGGTATGTGTCTTCCCATTTAACATGCGAGATAATGGTGTGATAATAAAGTGTTCTGCAGCTTGGTTAAACCATTTGAAACAAATAGATTGCACCGTTTGCTGTTTAGTTTAGACAGCTAATGCTAGTTACTTAGCTGGCTACGTTAGCATTCGCTTCTAAAACAACGCTTCGACGTGAATTCAAGTGTCTATGTTGCCTACACAACCCTAACCTTTATTTCAGTACAATGTCATATTCTCAGTACTATAGGGTGTGACACTGTGTGTTTACCCGACGTGTTGGTAGCTTACGTTCTCAGTCACCTGTGAATAGCGCCAGTGTCAAATGACACTTGTGTCAACTATCGTTAGCATGTTAGCATTACGTAAGCGATTGAAGCTTAACTGTTGAAACATTGTGTTTAACATTCAACAACATTTGTTAGAGTTCAATGAATCGTTCAATTCACGTTTTATCGGCTTTTTAAGGCAAAGCCCAAACAAAAAGCTGCGAGACTCTTGTGATGGAATGAATGATACGTGGAAAATAATAACATTGATATGACTCATGAATTTAGTCTGGATTTACTAAGTTAGGATTGCAATATTTGGCTGTCCCTTTTACAGAAAACAGTTATTCACTAATTTAGTTATTGTTAGTGTGTGAATCTCACAGCAACGCGTCTTTGTAATGGTGTGCCATGTCATTTGTTTCATCAGGTCAAAAAAAGGTTTCATCACAGCAGCAAATCGTAGTCGCATAAATAAATTTAGAGCCATTATGAGATTGCATGAAAGAAGTAATGTAGAACAAATTTATCAAATATACTGTGTACAAAATAATAGTAAAGTATAAAAATATAAAAAAGCAAATGAAGAAAGTCTGACATTTTGCTCCACCATAAATTGCTATAAAGCAAGTCAACTGTGTGGGTTGTTCAGGTGTTTTATCAGTCATTTGTCCAGCAATAGTAACATTCCTCTGTCTGTCACTGATAGGAAAGGTAAGACTCCTCGCAGGCCTGGTCCTAAGAAGACATCCAACAGAGAGAAAGATCCCGTTGGAGTAAGTGATCAGTTTGTTACCCAGTTGGTTGTAACGCTCAATGACACACAGCAGTCACAGCCTGAGTGCAGCTTGAATGCTTGACTGAGCTAGCCCGAGAAATTACCGGGAAAATCTACTTGTAACTGAACTTACATGTTGATATTTCAATAGTTCCTACAAAGACTATATTTATTTTTTAGATTCCATATCAATTGCTGACCTGCTTGGGACAGAATCTGCGTGAATATTTATTGAATGTGAAGTAAATCACATACAGTGGCGCTCATTTCTCTGCGTTGTAAACATTTTGAATTTGCGTACTGTAGGTATACTGTCGCATACGTCCACTGGGAACGGAAAACAATGAATGCTGTGTTGAGATGATCAGCAGCACCACCATTCAGCTCCACGCTCCTGAAGGCCTGAAAGTCAACAGAAATGGAGAATACAAAGAGGTGAGTGTGACTTTTCACTGCCTCCTCAGGAGGGTCAGTTGAAACACACAACACACACGGTCATGTCTGTGGAGGACACACCCTGTAAGCTAATATCTACACAGGTTTTAAGTCTTACAGTTCAAAGGTTTAATACATGCAAATTTGTTCTTTTTCATTCACCTGTGTGTTTCCTGTTTTAGACCCAGTACTCCTTTAAAAAAGTCTTTGGTATTAATACGAGTCAAACGGAGCTGTTTGAGGATGTTGCCAGGCCGCTAGTTGAGGATCTAATCCAGTGTAAGAACGGTAAGTGGACTGTCGCTTTCCCAGACATCACACATCAGTTCCTCGTCGACATGAGTGGGGTCGTCATAGCAACGGCTGTGCGAAACCGCTGTGCTGGCCGACCTTAACAATGTGGATTTTCGTTGACGGAGCAGAGAGAAGAGACAAACACGCTGGACTGCGTCCAGCTCTTTGTGAATGTTCTCACCAGGCACCAAACACACAAACAAGAGTCAAAAATATCTTCCAAGGCACACTGAAGGACTGATTATAAGGCTAAAGAGACTTAGAATAGACGGTGGAGTGGCATGTCCGTGTCTGCCGAGCAAATAGAACCGTCAAATGTGAATTTTGACCAGAAAGTGTCATCAGCTGTGTTAAATGTGCATGTGCAAGGAAAAAAATTAATGTGTTGTTGTTGTCGACGGTAGCACATGGGACGTCCCTCTGTCTTTAGTGACCAATCAGAGGCCGGCAGTCAGTAGACATCATGTTTTAGCATCAGTTCGCTTGTAACCTCAGTGGAGGAGGCGCCAAAAAGAGCAGGGGGTTCTATCCACGATAGAAACGGATAGAAAAAAGTCCAGTTGAAAAGAGTTGTAGCCTCTTGTGCTGAACCAAGACTTTCGACACAGTTGTTTGTTGGTTCATTTTAATAATTGTAATATTTTTGACCAGTATATTTATAATATTTTTTAATAAATATGCTAATTTTAATATTATAATAGTTATATTTGTATTATCTATAATAAAAAATGATTTTTTTGGCCTTAGAGGAAACGGTTGAAACTGAGTTTTACTGAATGTTGAGATGAAGTTGTGCCGTTCCTTGTTCACAGGTCTGCTGTTTACATATGGTGTCACTGGCAGTGGTAAAACCTACACCATGACCGGCTCCCCTGGAGAAGGAGGCCTCCTCCCCCGGTCCCTGGACATGCTCTTCAACAGTATCGGGCCCCTGCAGGCAAAGAGATTCGTAAGACTTTCATTCTGTCAAGAAAAAGCTGGTCAATGTTTTCTACTGTAGCGCACTCGATGTCTTGACGAGTGTGTCTGAAGCTGTATTTCTGACAGCTCTGTGGGGGCCGTGGGTCGTTCACATTGAACTGACTGAACGTTGTAAATGTGCGTCAGGTGTTCAAACCAGATGATAAAAACGGGGTGGAGATTCAGACTCAGGTTGATGCTCTGCTGGAGAGACAGAAGAGAGACAGTCAACCACTGGCACCCAAAACGCCCTCATCCAGGTATTTATTTATTTGGTCTCCTCTGCTGCCCCCTGCTGTCACATATTCACAACTGCACTGGTTTGCATGCACCGTGTAGCACATGTTTTTAATCTGCATTTCTACAACCTCAGCTGGTGTGTGTATACAACTGCAGCTCACATTTTTATATCTATTTGTATTCTGCCTTGAAATATGTCATCTATCAAACACCTGAGGAACTTTTTGGCCGTCAGCATCTCTTTTCTTTTTGTTTTTTTCAGGCAGAGAGCTGACCCAGAGTTTGCAGACATGATCAGTCCAGAGGAGGCGTGTAAATCTGAGAGCGTGGACGACGACTGCTGCTACAGTGTCTTTGTGTCCTACATCGAGATCTACAACAACTACATCTACGATCTGCTGGAGGACGCCCCGTTTGACCCCATCAGGCCAAAGTAAGCGACGGCGCTTCAACCATGACGTGTGACTGTGCCGTTTGTTTATCGTTCGTTCACGCCTTTCAGACCGCCTCAATCCAAGATTCTCCGTGAAGATCAGTATCACAACATGTACGTCGCCGGCTGCACAGAGGTCGAGGTCAAATCCACTGAGGAGGCGTTCGAGGTGTTTTGGAAAGGTGAGCGTCATTACGTTAATAAATAGGCCAATAAATCAGTGGGTGTTGCTGGACCATCACTAATACACACAGGAGGAAGGTAAGTGTAACTGAAGCGTCATCTGAGTGAGGAAACACTCAGAGTGGATAAAAGCAACGAAATAAATAAAAGGAGCACAAAGTAATTAAATACAATTAAAAGATTTCTAGATAGATTGAAACAGTCATCTAAACTAATACAAATAATGGTAACAACAGAAACAATAATAAGATAGATAATTAAAAGATGTTCAAAAAACCAATTCACACCAGAATCAACAATTTAGCATTAGCAGCTATAATTACACAATAAACAGACTAAATACACAAATAGATGAATAAAGTAAAATGTATGAATAGGATAGACTGTAATAAAAAATACAAATAAATTAATCAGTTGTACTGTATTCAGTTTTAATGAGTCAGTCCAATGTGTTTTTCTACATAAATGATTTTTTTTGGGTATTTTTTTTAATTTTCCTAGGACAAAAGAAAAGGAGGATCGCCAACACTCAACTCAACCGTGAGTCCAGCCGTTCCCACAGCGTCTTTACCCTGAAGCTGGTGCAGGCGCCGCTCGATGCCGATGGGGACCACATTCTACAGGTGACACCAGTTCCTGCACCTGTGGAATCATCTGAGCCACTGAAGCTGAGGATCCATAGACCACACATATATGTCCCGACACAGGAGCACCCTATGTGGTCACTGGACGGAGACGAGTTCTGTGTCTCTTTTCTCTCTTTCTTTGAGGGGGAAAAATCCGCACCTTCTCCATCTCGTCCATGTTCTGCATCGTTTGTGTCGCTGTAAAAAACGCCATCGCTTGTTGTTCGCGTGTCTGTTCCCCCCCATCCTGATGTGGGGAGGGGGGCAGGCAGGCAGAGACCTCACAGCACACACCGCTCTGTGTGACACAGTCCAATGTTTTGGGTTTCAAACCAGGACAAGAACCAGGTGAACGTGAGCCAGCTGTGTCTGGTCGACCTGGCAGGAAGCGAACGCACCAGCAGGACCAGAGCAGAGGGGAGTCGTCTGCGTGAAGCAGGTGGGTTTATCCATCTGCGTCTTCTTTTAGTCTGTGACCGGACCTTTGTCCTCTTCAGCTCTGATTCCAAATGTCACTGACAGGTAATATCAACCAGTCCCTGATGACGCTGCGCACATGTATGGAAGTCCTTCGTGAGAACCAGATGTGTGGAACAAATAAGGTCGGTGTTACCTGCTCATGGCCGTTTCCTGGATTATAAATCGACCTGCTTTGTTGTCGTATTTCTTGGAACGGTGACTATTAGTTTTTTGCCGCTTCCCTTCCAGATGGTCCCGTACAGAGACTCCAAAGTGACACATCTGTTTAAAAACTACTTTGACGGAGAAGGAAAAGTCCGCATGATCGTCTGTGTCAACCCAAAGGCGGATGATTATGACGAAACTATGGCAAGAACTCATTTCATGTTTTCCAGAGCAAATTTCTCACACGTGACTGTTGGTTTCAA
>CAAKHB010007224.1:82397-92732 GCA_901007665.1 Aeoliscus strigatus | reverse complement strand
CAAGGTGTGTGTGTGTGTGTGTGTGTGTGTGTGTGTGTGTGTGTGTGTGTGTGTGTGTGTGTGTGTGTGTGTGTGTGTGTGTGTGTGTGTGTGTGTGTGTGTGTGTGTGTGTGTGTGTGTGTGTGTGTGTGTGTGTGTGTGTGTGTGTGTGTGTGTGTGTGTGTGTGTGTGTGTGTGTGTGTGTGTTAAACAACTTGATTGATTCTTCTCTGCTCCGCTTTTGATACAGCAGAAAAATCAATCAGCTGTATTAGTATTGATTCATATTAAATGGTATGCAATGCAACAATGTCTGAAAGTTAGTCAAAACACTTTTAAAAATTACACAAAAAAAAATATTAAAACAAGACAGCAACTTGAAATTGATCTTTTAATGAAAATGTAAAAGATTCATGATATTTATGAGGTAAAAGTTTAAATTTAATATTGATTAAAATGGTATTAATTAAGCTACCAATAATGTTTACAGCAAAAATATGTATATTTGTATACTTTTTAATAGTTAAAAGGCCGATGCTGCCCTTTGTGTTCCCTGGAGGGTTGTTTGTGACCTGCTGCTTGTCCTGCAGTTGGTGATGCGCTTTGCAGAAATGACGCAGGAGGTGGAAGTCGCTCGTCCTGTCGACCGGCCAATCTGCGGCCTCGCTGCCGGGCGCAGACAGAGGAACCAGGCGTTCAAGGACGAACTCTCCCGACGGCTTGAGGAGCGCGGAGGTCCCAGCAGCGCTGGTGAGTCCGCAAAGACTGGATTTCCTGTCATACACTATTATTACTGCTGTTTTTATTTGTAACAGACGAAAACAACGTAGTTTGTAAATAGTAGTAGGTTTTGTTTTTTTCCCGTGGCATTAAATTTTAATGTTTGTATTCCTGCAGCCGACGATGCGGCTCTGCTGAGTCAGCTCATCGAGAGCCTGCCCCCGCTGCCCCCCTGTGAGCTGGTGGACCCGACAGACGACCAGACACTGCCGCGCTTCATCGAGGTTCTGCAAAGGAGGCATCGCATCCGTCAGATGATGGTGGAGCAGTTCAATCGCACAGGTACAGGCTGGCGCTGCTACTGCGGCGATCTAGATGGTTCCTGGTACACTTTCTGAGTTATGGCCGCTAACCGTGTGTGTTCTCCTGCAGCCAGCACCCTGAAGTCAATGCTGCAGCAGTTTGACAGTCAGCTCAGTTCCAAGGACAATTTCCTCCATGACCAGCGGAGCAAGCTGGGCGAGAAGGAGAAGGTCATCAGCAGCCAGAGGGCCGAGATCGAACGGCTGGAGAAGAAATCCAAAACCCTGGAGTACAAGGTGTCGCCTCTTGGATGTTGTGGGATGTTACTGATGAGCAGGAGGCCTCACGCTCCCCCCGTCCACTTCCTGCCCTGTAGGTCGACGTCCTGCAGAAGACCACCGACATGTACGAGCACGACAAGCGCTCCCTGGAGCAGGAGTTGGAGACTCGGGCTCAGAGGCTGCAGAGGGAGCTGTCGGAGAGGAGGCGCATGGAGCAGCGGATGCAGGGCGCGGTCACGGACGCCCGGCTCAAATGGGAGAAGGAGTGTGTATGTGCAGATGTTCAGAACTTGTCCTCCGTCTGTGTCGTTCTGCTGCAGCCCAGTGAAACTGAAAGCTGCCTGAGATACAGTAAATGTCAGATTTCTGTGAGAAAAAACCCTGATTTACACTTCAAATCGATGGCGTAGGGTCTCCAGACACGTCCAGGTCGTGGTAGTTTGCTTGTTGTCTCCAGTTGCCCACAAATTAACGCAGATTATTATTCTGCTTTTTCATAAAAGCAGAATAATAATAATCCACAGTCAGTTTTGTAGAGTTAAATTCCAGGCAACTGGACACGTTTGGAAACTTTTGTTACCGACTTGTGTGTCTGACCGTGAACTCGTTCAGTGTCTTTCAGTCCGCCCGCTACGTGTCCACTCTTGCAGGAGAGGCGGGTGAACGCCAAGCAGCTGGAGATGCAGAACAAGTTGTGGGTGAAGGATGAAAAGCTGAAACAGCTGAAAGCCATCGTCACCGAGAGCGGCGGCGGAGGCGGCGAACGCCCACAGAAGCCTGATCGGCCCTCGAGGGAGAGAGATCGCACCGTGGGTCAGAAGAGGTTTGCGTCGCCATCGCCACCTCCTGTGAGTTGTTTTTGTTTTAAATGTTATATCCCATTTTCATGGGGGGGCACGCGATCATCTTTTAAAATCACATGGATTTTTGTCAGATTTGAAGAACACTTTTGCTTGTTGTCACACTAACACCCACGATGCTTTGGCCCCGTTGCCTCATCACATTTCAGGACTTCGGCCAAACCTCCTCCCACCAAACTGCAGTCAGTGTTAGGCCAGGTCAGGACCCCCCCACGCCCTCCTCCTATCCCTCTGTAGCCTCCTGCATCTCGGAGTGGGAGCAGAGGTGCCCCGTGGACTCAAGCAGCCACACTCAACTTGCTGGGACTCCCCAGCACAGGAGCTGGACTCCCGCCCGTTGCCATGGCACCAGCAGTGTGGGTCGCAGGAGAGGCATGCGCTGGGCCCCGGACAGCGAGGCCCCCGCTGCGCCTCTCGTCTGTGGGCTAAACCTAGAGGCAGGTGCAAGGGTCAGTGTGTCACCTAGAAGTCCTTTGAGGTCATTTCTAGTCCTTCCCCTTGCCGAAATTCTGGCATGAAAACAGAAGGTTTCTAGAGATGAATGGATTCCGAACACCTGTGTTTGCCATTTGACATCAGCTCAAATGGCATAGATGAGGAGCAGGTATCTGCTCTGGTAGAGTTCAGGGTTGGGCGATAAGGACTAGGTCAGATCTCCATACTGACGACATGTACCTCCGTGAACGCGCAGAACGTCTCCAACCGTGTAATGTAAAGGTCTATCTTTGGCAGCCTTTACGTACTACAGTTAACAATAAAACAGTGAGGACATGAAAATAGAATAAAATAAAGTAAAATAGGTCAAATAAAACAAATAAAAAATAAAGTGTCACCACACTACTCTGTGTTAAAAGACGCCCTAAATAAGTTTTTTGTTTGGATTTAAAGACAACACCAGAAAAAGTCACTAGATGTTATTTCCAAAAAGAGTCTCTAGATGGTCAGAATACTCTCTAAATACAGTGTAAGTTTTGTTTTCAGAATCACTCTGCTTCACTACCAGGTCTGTGGTACATACCAAGAATTTCCTTGTTGTCGGGTACATTTAACATAGGATACAAAACTGAGGTATAAACACTGCACACAATAGTAGAAATATATTAGAATCAAATCAAATACAATAATTTCCATCAGTGATTCATGTCAGTCGACTCGTTCGCAGGGAACGAACTGGCGAATATATATTTTGTTTAGAAATATACTGATATTTATGCTACGAGTAATGTGAAAAAACGGGTAATGCAAATTGCCCGGGTTATTTGCACATAACCTGAAAACACGGGTAGTTTGCAAACAACCTGTTCTTCCGTGTTGTATGGGTTAGGGTTAGTGCTAGCTAACGGAGCTAGGTATTTTAGCTAACTACCCTAGGTAGAGCTAGCTTTGATAATCTTAGCTAGCTTGCTAGTAGCTAGCTAGCTAGTAGTAGCTTTGCATATTACCCATTTTTTCACACTACCCGTAACATCTATATTAAAATATGGAGATATCGCTCAGCCCTGATATAGTTGCATCAATTAGCTCATCTGCATCGTAGCTTTTCATTTCGTACACTGAAAGTAGTTTGATCGTCCTTGTAGTCTTGTCTGTTGCCTGCGCTCTGTCATTTTTTTCGCTGTACAGTTGCAGCACCGCTCTGCTCAGCCGGACGTCATGGATCCTCCTGGGGACACTAAAATGGGACGTCTACAGACCTATTGTTCAGAGAAAGAGAGACACCGTTTTACTGGCAATTCGGCAACTGTTCTTCACGCCTCGTCTCAGGCTAATTTAACATATGGGGGGGATTACAACCAAGTACAGATTGTCTGCCCAGAGGGAGCAGCGGCTCCATTGTTTGTGTTAGCTTGACGTATAAAACCCTATTTATGACTCTGGTTGAACTGATGCAGACGTCGTAGCCAAGCTGGTGGTCCTGGTGGCCGTCATGAGCGTTTACTAACGACGTGTCTAGTACCAATACTGAGTAGTGCTACAACTGTGAAGCGGAAGAAGGACAACAGTGTCCCTTTCCTGCAGTAGTCGATTAAAGATTGTTAGCCAACAAATACCACATAAACAGTAACACTGTCACTGAAGTTGGGTTGAACTTTTTCCTCATTTTGACTGTCAGGTTAAGAACGTCTGCTATAATTTGCATTAGTGACTGGTAAGGAAACGATGGTTTAGTAGTATTGGAATTTCAATCACCTCTGTTGATAATATTGATAAACAGAGGAGACTCACAGGTTACACATTTGTCATGGTCAGAATAGAACAGGTTTGTCCTTTGCCCCCAGCTGAAGGCGATCGTTTTGAATCAAAGGTTTTTTCTTCTGTTTCACACAGAAGTCTTTTTTTTCCTCTCTCAAAACAATAATATAGAAAAATTAGGAAAATTAGTTCGGATACAAAATAGGCAAAAAATACCCCAAAATAATCATCATTAATACAATTTGTGCCTAGAAAGTGTCTGGGTGCAACAAAAAACAAGAATTTCCATAGTTTGTTTTAATTTAGTTGCGACACTGGAACACCCGTTTAGGCTGAAGAATGAGTCTGACTGTGACCTCACTTGTGTTTAACCCTTCAACACCGACAGGAGCAACAGTGCTTGTGCATGAAAGTTTGCTGCTTCCTGCTTTTACCACTCATCTGCTTTGCACCTCAGCTCTCATTTAAATCTTTCTGACAGTGGGTTTGTTCCAGTGCTGGGCTGAAAAAAAATATATTGGCATTGGCAATGAAGCTGCAAAAGTTAATTCAAAGTTGACACATAAATGACAGTTATTATACAGAACCTTTCATGGAAACCTGCAGCACACAGTAAAAATGCAAAGATTAAAACCAAAATACAATGTATATTCTTTTAGAAATTGACAAATTAAAACCGCAAAAGAAATAACGAATACAAATTTAAAAAGATATAAATCCTAAATAGAAAAAAATAATAATTATGTTTATATTTTAGGTAATGATATAATGTACATGTATTCTTTTAATCATTTATGATTACTGGTAGTCGTTTAGTTTCTGAGCAAAGATTTCTAGACTTCAAAAGTTTTAAAATAGACACTTTATTATTAATGATATCATGAACATGTCAGTATTTACTTATAATAAAAAATAAGAATAATAAATAATTCGAAGTCATACTCCTTTTCGAACATAATACTTATTTTTATATGAATAGTGTGATTCTATTTTTGTATACTGAGCTTCTGTGACTTGTACCAGTCCATTTATTTTCAGCACACACAAACTCCCCTCTGTTGCTACTAACCCCGACAACGTTCTCTGCTGATATCACAAGTGAATAACGCCACAAATGTTTTCTTGTCTCTCTCCCCACTCCCCACCCATCCACACCCACACAAACACACACACACCCTCCCTGTCTCTTCCTCACACGGGGACCATCAGGTGGCTTCACGACTTCCTCCCGTGCACAGGCGCTCCCGGTCTGCGGGTGGGGAGAAGTGGGTAGACCACAAACCGCCTTCTAATTTGGACCTAGACACTGTCATGCAGCCAATCATACCCAATGCGATCCAGGTGTCCACCCCCAGCGAGAAAGCTCTGTCTAAAAGTCACAAGTACGTGCTTAGACATCAGGAGCTCGCCTCCGACGGGGAGATTGAGACCAAGCTCATCAAGGTAAAACCACCTGACGATGGGGCGAGGGGTATAAACGAACATCTGTCACGAAAACCAAGGTTGGAAAGGCTGACTTCCAAAAATCTTAGGAGGAAACTTTGGATTTCAAATGGTCCAGATTGGATTGGAGTGCCCTCTAGAGGACACATTTTGTAATTGATGTCATGTGTAGTCCCCAAATGAGTTGGTATATGTATGTATAATGAGCTAACCAAAAAAGAACATAAAAAATTCAAATCTGATTTTGGGGTGATCCAGTCAAATCAACGAAAACTCCAACCGATGCCTTTTATTGTGAAATTTCTTCTGATGTTTCCGTCCAAATATCTGCCTCAATCTGAAGCGCCCAACAGTTACTCCGCTGTCGGGGAAACTCCCTGTGACGACAGAAACTAGTCAATAGACAAAACGTACGACACAACGAGATGTGTAGAAGACAGGCTCAGGTCACATGACGTGCTAACGTTCCTTTCTAGATCCTGCTATGAACACGTCTGACCGGCAGCTGAACCACGACCTGGTCAAACGTTTCGTCTTATGGACGTGAACGTGTGAATCCAAAAATACTGATACTACACACTAAGTACACGGGACTGTTTGTTGTATTTTTTATTTTACACTTTTTAACAATTTGATTCGCTGTGGCAACCCCTGAAGAGGGGCAAGCCGAAAAGGAGAAGACACTTTTTAACAATTTACAGTTCATTGATAATTATTTTGTCAAGTTTACAATGTGGTTTTCATTCAACTGTCTGAAACTCTTCAGCAATCTTTTTTTTTTTTTTTCTAGAGGTGAAATGTAACCACTTAACGTCCTGGCAGTTTTTGTGTCGTACCCAAAGTAAATTCCAAGCTGCTCCCGAACCCATTTGGAGCAAAGGCCTCATGGTCGTAGTCTCTTTTGAAAGCTAACACCAGGAATCCCAAGAGAGTGTCCAGTGGTGTAGAACTTGTGCTGGTACAATAAGAGGGGGCGGAGTCAAACACAAACAGGAAATGTTGCATTGCGGCACAATGTCAAGTGGTTAGGTTGGTTTCTCATGTCCTTTCTATGAAATAAGATCGAAACCGTACCTTGGCGGAACATCAGCAAATGGCCTATTGTCGTCCAACATCTGGATACCGTATCAAACCTCTGTGACAGTCCATTTCCACCCTTGGTCGGACGGTTTTGATCTGCTGCACAAACTTGATTTTGCCTCAGGCGTTGACGGGATGCTCGGGTTCCCTCCAGCTGTGATGTTTGTGACCGTTGGTCTGCTCCTCAGGGCAGCGTGTTCCGAACCAGAGGTGGAGGACAGGCGGTGCAGTTCACCGACATCGAGACGCTCAAGCAGCAGTGTCCGACTGCTCCGAGGTGAATCTTCTACCCAAATTACCGTACAACTCACACCTGTCCGTTCTCCAACTGGGAAGCGGGGTGTGGGGGGCTCTTCTTTGTTCCGGGTACTCTGGCTTCCTTCCACCTCCAAAAACGTGGGAGGTTAACCCTTTAACCCTGACGGCATCCCTGCCGCTACGTTCCCTATATGCACACTTTGGAGTACCGTAATTACACGACTGTTTGCGCAATCAAACTATTGAACTGTCAATGAAAGTTGAGAACAGTCACTCGGTTCTTCTGCCCGGTGTCCATCGTCCATTGTACCCTGAAAGTCAACAGCAGCCATTGTCGTTACGGTAATCTCATTTACTCTGTTGCCGGAAGCTGTCCGGTCATTACCGTAATGACAGCAACTTGAATGTGGAGTGGAACTTCTCAGCTTTAACCAATGGACGTTTTCTCCTTCTAGCACCTTCTTCACACCAGGTGACACGTCTTAGTGATAGTGACGGTACTCTGACGTAGGATCGATAGCGTCGGTCAAAGGGTTAATCGGTCTTCATCACCCGTAGGCGTCAATGTGAGTGTGGCTCTGTGATGAGCTGGTGACCCGTCTGGGTTGAACCCTGACCCGTTGACAGCTGGGGTCAGCTCCAGCATGAGCCGCGACCCGTAACCGGAGCAACGGGACAAGATGGATGGATGAATGAATGAATGAATGAATAGAAATGGCTGCTTGTTTGTTTATTCAAAAAGTTTTTTTTGTTGTGTTTGGAGAAAAGAGCTCATACACACACACACACACTTTTGTCTCCAGTCGTAAGAGAAGATCAGGATCTGCAGAGGGGCCGGGTCCAAAGGACGACGTGGAGAACAGGGTGAGACGTCCACCGACACACATCCAACGGTTCATTTGAGGCTTACGTTTTGTTCAGGGGTGTCGGGTTAATCCTCTTTACGATCATGGAAACCACGGCGGGTTCATTAACCGCCATTTCTCAGCAGACTTGTGACTGTGCGATTTATGTCTGAGATACCAAAGTGGTCAAGTGAGCGATGTAGTGGAACTCTGGTTCGACAAAAAGAAAGGAAATTGTGCTTGAAAAAGTGATGAAATGTAAAGTATGCGGTTTAGGTGGTGGTGGTGGGGGGTCCCCCCTCCTGAGGGGAAGCTTGTCACCAGAACCTCCATCTTTCATACGACTGCAGTGTTGTGTGTTTATAGGTTTTATGTTCATTTACAGCTTTCAATTAAACTAGACAAACTCTTTTCCTCTCAACAGGTTCCAGTCATCAGCACCAGTTCCGTCCTCGGTTATCAAAAGTAAGAGCGTAAAATCAGCCGAGTGTTTTTTTTTCATTATGAGCATGCGCAGGTGTCTGTCATGTGATGATATGATTCGATTCAATGCCTTTTTTTCATCTTATTTCCCCGCAGACGCAGAAAACCTTAAAGCTCCTGAGGAACCTTTTTTCTTTTTTTTTTTTTTTTTAATCGTCCGCCCTGGAGCACTGAAGGAAACGTTCACTCTACATGGTACATGTGAATTGACGTTGATCACAGTGTCTTGATCTGACCTGTGTTCCATGATGATTAGTCTGTAAACACTCATTAGAGTAATTTATTATTTCACCAGCCATCCAAAGATTCCCTATCTTTTTTTATTGTAGCTTCCTTTTTTGACTTTATTATGAAGTAATTTGGTAAAAAAAATGTGATTTCATAAAACAGATTTTGTGATGCGAATGTATATATGGAACTGTTTAGATGTAGATTTCACTGCAGACACTGATCTGTAAATATTCACGTAGTCAGGTTTTCTTGTTTATTGGAACAACTCCTGAGCTGTGTAGAACAACTTTTTTTTTTTTTGGTGGCATTAAATTTATTCAAACAAAACTAGTTGTAATGTTTTCAATTTACAACCATTTTTTAAAGTCGACCTGCTCGACACAAGATGTCTCCTGCTTATGTCTAATGTCCGTTGTCAGTTTGCTGTTCATTGTACAAACTACACGCTTGAATATGTGACAAATCCTGATTATAGGCCACGCCCCTTACATCAGATGTCATCATACACAAGGTTTTCAAAGTGCTGCACAACAAGGTAAAACAAATAAGATAAAATATATATTTTTTAAAACAATCACTAACATCAACACTAGGTGGTGTCAAAAACAAAAAAAAACTTTAGAAGCTGAAGACGATGCCAGGTGAGCGTGTCTTCAGGATTTGGACCTTGTTATATAAATCAAGTTTGAAAATACTCAAAGACCAAACTGAGCTCAGATCTCGAGTCATGTACGAAGAGATTCTTTGGCCAAAAACGGACAATTTGAAATCCAATTTGGGAAGATGTGGAAATCTCTTGTGAAAAGAAACGTTTACTTATTTGAGTGTTGGTGTTTGAAACTGATTCACCCACGTCTGCAACAGTAGTGGAATATATGCAGAGAATAGTAGATATGTGTAGAAAGCATGTCTGAGAGGATTTCTTTTCTTTTGTAAGCACAAACAGTTATGTTCAAATAATTTATTAGTTGGGAAAAAAACGGGAAGAATTACAATAAAAACAACATTCCGAAATCTGAATGAAAGAGAGCAGAAAAAACTTCAGATTGTCTTTCTTCTGATATAAATTCTGCTGAGTCATTCATAAGGTGTGTGACAGTCCCATCAGTGAATATTTTCAGTATTTTTCTCCTTCTTTTCTCCAGGATGAACTTTGTGACAGTGAACTGTCTCTGACCGATTTTCTTGGCCGGAATGGAACATATTTGCAAGAGCTATCTGTTAGTTTTTCCTAATTATTTAGTTGTTATTTTGTTTGTTTGAATGCACTTTTAGTTTGTTTAAAATATCTTGTATTCTTTGCATTCATTTCCGTACTTATTAATACTTCTATTTTGTAGGCACAGACAGGTGTGAGGCACAGTGATTGCTTTTTGTTTGCTGCTGAAAAATCAATCAACGGAACTTGGACAACGGACACGTCCACATATACCAAAACATTCTTTGTAGGGTGCTAAAAAAAAGATCATTTACATCCAAATGGATCCATTGGGAACAACTGTAGTTCACACTCCAGGTGGCACCGAAATTTTACAGGATCCATGTGGACGATCGGAAATTAACCAACGCAGCATGTGTCTCCACAACGAAGCGTTTCCGTGCGGACGTGGCCTTTGTTCATCTCTTTTTTTCCTGCGTGAATGGGCATAATTTCCCCTG
>CAAKHB010007224.1:57074-71042 GCA_901007665.1 Aeoliscus strigatus | reverse complement strand
CATTTAGTTTTATTTTCCATCTCGACAACCCCAAGTCATGGTGGATTTACTCAACAGTGATTTGCTCCCACTGTTGGTGTGAAGACGCTGCAATCATCGATCCAAAACAACACACACACACACACACACACACACACACACACACACACACACACACACACACACACACACACACACACACACACACACACACACACACATAAAAACAATCAATCTCCATTGTTATTAAGAAGAACAACAAATAGTGAAGTAAGATAAAACAGTCCATTCTGAAATGTTCCATGAACATCGTAGACCGACAGTACATGTACATGTGATAGTGAATAAAGTGACAGAAATAAAGTTTAATGATTAGTTTATGTATTTAAAGGGGACTAGAATGTGTTAATAAGAAATCAGTTAATCACAGAAAACCACAAATAAGGAGTTAAATTATTCTTTCAGGAGATGTTAAAAATGTGTTGTAAATGAATAAACTACACTCGTGAACTCGTGCAGCAGATTGTGTCTGGTCTGGTGATGACATCAGATACGTGCTCTGTCCACTGGCGGATCGCGTCGACCATAAACTGGGGCCGTAACATAAGCGAGTGATGAACTCATGACAATTTTGTCACGTGGCGTTTTCAACTGCCAGTAAGTGTTTTTCCAAATCGTATATCTTCCTTCCGCTGAAGCGGAGGGGGAAACTTTGGGAAGGTGAAGTGAAGTAATTTCCCCTCATCACGCCTCGACTTACTGCAGCGCCGAACCGCTATAACAGCCCCAATTACCGATCGTTGTGGTCTGTACATGACAACATCGCTAACATGCAATTGAGTCTAAAATACATCCGCTGTGGCACATTACTGTCAATTCGACTGGAATCCCCCCACCGAGCAGCGCTGCCCCATCTGCCGCAGAGGACATGGAATACAAACACTATAAATATGACTGGAGGTGTAATCTTCTACGCACACACACATACGATGACCAGTATTTGCATCCAGAGGGAAAAGAAACGTGCTAATCTGGTTTTGTGTCTCTTGGAGTCCTCGCTTGTTTCGCTCCGTCTGCGGGTTCGTGATGGGCCCACGCCGTCCTTCTTCCAGTGCGGGATCCAAGATGGCGCCATCTGTAGAATACCACAAAGTGTGGTGTTTGGCAACGAAGAACGAGCCGTGAGAACGACTTGCTGTGTTGTGACGAAAGTGGAACCAAATCCACGCGGTTTTTCACCTAGAAATTCCGTCACACTGAATCACGACTTCGGACCTCCGATGCAGTTGGAAGGTGGTTGTGGACGTCGTCCCCTCTGCCGTGTGTTTCACTTGCTTTCCGAGGTTCTTCTCCAACTGGTTTTCTGAGCTGTGGACTCAGATTCATGGCGTTGGACCAAATCACGAGTCAGATATCAGAGTTGGGAATCCATCATGACGTCAGTAGTATTTACTCTTTTTGTGTCACATGGGTCTTTTGTGTCCATTTCAAGGAGTCAGCTGTCAGTGTAGTTGTACATGGACTACCACGGTATGTGCCGCTAGCTAGCGCGAGATGAAGGTTTTCACACAGACCTTACGTCATTGCGTGTTACGGAGGTTGTGATAGCTGACGGGCAGTGGCTCACGAGCCGGGTTGCCTTTTTTCCAGCCACATTAAAAGAACACCGATAAGTTAACTGGCCGTTAAATTAATTCCCCTGAATAAGTCACACACACACACACACACACACACACACTGGCTTCGCTCTTGGCAGAAAACGCTGGCAATCCTGAGCTATAAAGGATAAATACTTTCGCAAGTGATTGCCGTTAAGCCGTTTCCTCGTCAGCACCGACCAGGACATGAGCGTTCCTGCCAAGAACAATGAAATCTCTGTGTTTGCATCCAGAAAAAAAAGAAGAAGAAAAATATTGGAAGGCATTGTTGGGAGATAACTGTTCACAGTGAAAGTGGGTTGGACTCTTTCCTTGTATTTCTGGCGCTGCTTTCAGCGTCTGCAGCTGTCAGAAATGCGGTTTCGCCGCGGCGCTGTGAGTCCCCGGCTGACTTTCTGCTGGCTGGTGGTTTTCTTTGTGATGACAACATTAAGACTGATTTGCACCCACCTCCACTCATCACCACCACGGGTTTTCATCCCTTCCTTCTTTGAAAACTACGGTCTCAGTTCCCTTTCAAGCAACAATGAAAAACATTTCAGCCCCTGATTTTTTTCTTTTCATACATATACACCCACAGATCGTTACGGTAAACGTGCCATCGACATCACTCCGTTCTTGTGTTGCTGTTTACAGCTAGAAAAGACGTGAAGTGAAATGAAACACATACATTGTCGTGATATTGACAAAAACCCGCTTTGTGCTTC
Organism: Aeoliscus strigatus; assembly: GCA_901007665.1. Taxonomy (NCBI): domain Eukaryota; kingdom Metazoa; phylum Chordata; class Actinopteri; order Syngnathiformes; family Centriscidae; genus Aeoliscus; species Aeoliscus strigatus. Next base: position 68,698 of record CAAKHB010007224.1, on the reverse strand, counting down.
ATGTCTGCAACTCCCGTTCTTTAAAAAGCGGATGCCAGCGGCGGGCATTCAGGCGTCAAAGCTGAAAGTTGGACGTGAATGAATCCTGTGAGAAGGGTTCGGCCTATTTCTGCATCCACCATGTATTCACACTGTTGGCTGCAGGTTTGGTGTTATATTTGTGCAACATTTCTGCGTGCGAGCAGGAACGGTTTGTCCGCTCAACTTTGCCTCCACGCTCGCTGAAGCTGGCACACAGTTATAAATGTGCCACACAATCAACCAATGGGAGAATCGGAAAAGGTACGCTAACACCAACAGAGGTAAAGACGACTACAAGTTCCCCAGTTTGAGCTGAGTCGATCCTAAAACGTGACGTCTACAGACTGCCGGCCTCTGATTGGTCACTAAAGAGAGTCGGACGTCCTGTCGGCCCGAGAATCAGCGGCCATTTTTAAATACCAGCGACCGTTGTGTATTCCACATCCGAGGCTCATTTATTTAAGGCTGAAGTGAAGTGAAGTCCACGTTTGTGTGTTTGGTGTCTGGTGTGAACCACGAGCCTCCACCAAGAGCTGGACAACGCATCATGATCGTCATATCAATGAATTATCAAACATGTCCTGCTCCGTCTCTTTTCTCTCGCTCTTTCTGCGACAAAAATGCACAAACAGTCACAACTTCTCCATCCATGTTCCACGTTGTTTGTGTGTTTACGTGACGGTAAAAACACACAGCTGGTGCTGTGACGAGGAGGAACTGAATTGTGATGGAACCGAACCGAGAACTGTAAAGTGAAAAAGCAAAACCCGACCGTTTCAGATCGTCATTAAAACAAAAAAAGTGGGTGGGTAAAAAACCTGCCCCGCCTCCCCCTCCCCAAAATCGACGGCGATGAACAACATAATGGAAAAGTATTTCTACTAGGACATATTACTACGTCGTATTAGAAGTCAACCGTCAGTTTAGAACTGAAGAAGCTTCTTGGATGAGTGCCGAAGCCAACGAGCAAGTCGCTATCAACTGGATGAGTGCGACGTGTCACTGATGTGTTGTCAGCGCTGACTGTTTGAGCGCTTTTCCAGTTTTAAAAGTCACAGAAGTTTTAGGGTTAGGGTTAGCCAACCCTTGCAGTGGAACGCACAAGGCTGTGTCTAAACCGTGGATTGCAGAATACCGTCGTTACGGCCCGAGTTGACCTTGGACTGAGAAGCCGAGTGCACAGATGAGGCTCCGTGTAATTGCCCCCAAAAAACTGGCAGGAGCAGCAGAGTGTGATGCATTTTTCAGTCGCTGGATGAAAATGAGCAGAAATGAGTCATCTGTGAGTCGGGCTGCTCGCCGGCGGCCACAGAGGCCGTCCAAGTGGCTTTACAGAAGAGACATAATTGCTCTGCTATTTAACCACTCATACGGGTTATGAAAAATGTCATACACTCCTTTTTTTTGTTTTCATGGAGTAGATTTTAGAGTGATTCTTCATCTGGGCATCTGACTCACTTGGGGACACTCTGTGCTGGTTTTTACTCTGCGGTCAGATTCACCACAATGTTGTACCTGTTCAAGTTCAATTAAAATTCAAAGAAACTCACTCAGAGAGCTCAGACCTCCACCAGTCAGCTCAGTGATCATCAAAACATGTCAGACACAAATCATGACCTCTGACCGCTAATTCTTCACCTGGTCCCAGTCCATTAGCAGCATTTAGTCAACATTTCATTCAAATCTGTTCAGAACTTCTTTATTGGCGAATAGACAGAACTCCCTTGGTGGAGGTAATGACGTGACTTCACACCAGACTCTTTACAGTTTTATTTGAACTTACTTTAATCTGTGGACACACCCCCTTCTCATTCATAGTGCATACGTGCAAAGATGCGCAGCAACGTGTTCCTCAGATACAGCACATACACACATTGACATGGATGAACTGTGTGTCACAGATTCATTCATCCTCTGCTCACCGAAGGAGGAATGAACGAGTGTTTCGTGTTCCTGCTGGCAGCCACCATCTGCCTCGCTGACATGAAGCCGTGGCTCCGAAATGAACGGTAGCTCAGATGATGATGGTGACGATCAGACAGGCTAATAAAATAACTCAACTGGAAATGTTTCTAATATTATAAACATATGACAAGGAATACATAATTCTGTTTTAGTGCAGTTTAATCCTTTAATAAAAAAAAAAAATCTATTCAATGGTAATTGATGGTCTGTTCCCCGTTATAATTTTATTTTCTTTTATTGTAATTTATAGCGCACTTATTGAAATACGCAGAACTTCAAGGTTTCCACCTACAAGAGTTATTAGAGGACCTTTTCTTTTACTTTTATAAATTCTTTTCTATAGATTCTATGAAATACTTTTGTTAAGACTGCAGTTGGCAGTCGAAATCTGTCAAGGTAAAGAAACATCTGCGTCCCAAACATGAGGAAAAACTCACGTCAGTTAACTTTCCATATTTGGTTCCTTGCCAAAAATCTATTCATAAATGTATACATGCCTACAGATATAGTCTAACATACGTATTATATACTCTATATACATTTAGTTTATGGTTTCTCGTCCTGTAAAGGGTCAATTACTCCACCTTTTCTTCTTTCACCACTCAGTATCTGGCGTTCCTCGCCGTCACATCCACTTTTGTCTCGGTAGAATCTACAAACCATCTAATACGGCCGCTGACTCTCACTGATGTGACAGCCCGTCAATCCTGCCAAGGCTAATATTTGCTGAACATTTTATTGGCAGCGGCGCGTTGAATCCTGTAAGGCGCTTCGACAATAAACTGTTAACGGCCGAGCTGTTTGCCAAAGTGGAGGAGCTGCGTCGGCTCGTATCAGAGGACGTCATAGTGAGAGGTCAGACTCTCACAAACACCGTCGAGTTCATGCAGAGAATATTAATATTAATTCAGCAACGACCTTTCATCACGTTTCCCGTATGCAGGAACAAGTCGTCTAACTAAAAAAGTTGCTTTCCAAGTTGTTTTCTGAGCTGTGTCCACACAAACCAAAACTATCCTTTTGTCCTCCGTCCTTCTCAGCATCATATGAACAATATTTTCATCCAAACGGATCCATTGGAAACGACTGGACAGACTGTAGTTCGTCCTCCAGGCCTGTAGGTGGTGCTGAAATCCACCCGAAATGGAGAAGAAGAAGAGACAGTGGAGCGGCACCTCCTTGTCTGTCGAGCAGACAGAACCAACCAAAATGTGATTTTGTGAAAACGTGAAAATGATGATGCAGATCTTGTCGGCGTTACTGCGGCAACAAGACCCACTCACGTTGAGTCGCTGTCGCTTGACGGAAACATGTTAAAACACTGAGAAGGGAAAAAAGCAAGATAAACGGCAGCAACTTCCAGTACTTTTACTTACAGATCGTCATCATCATTTGCTCAAACCACCAAGATGATGGATTTCTGTTGATAACCGGAGTCAAGACTGAATTATATTATAATAATAATTATTCATTCATATAGTACTCATATATATTATAAATATATCATTTTATATTCAAATGTATCGTTGTTATGTTTGCTTATGAGTCAGCCAGGGAAATCTAAGTCACTGGTAGCAAACACGTCCCATCAATTATTAGGAAATATTGAGTATAATTTCATTTGACTTTAATTGAACATAAAAACTATGGCTCACTGTGACTGTGTTCATTTAAAAGATCCATTCAAAAGATTTGACTCGTTCATGAACGTCACACCTCTGCCTACAATTCTGTATTTTGCTCACTTTAGTCAACTTTTCACATTACGAGGGAATTTCTGGGGTGGGGGGCGAATCAGTCGGAACTTTCTTCAATGATACGCCCTCAGGAGTGTGAGTTGTTTTCACAAAACTAAATACTGCAGTGATGTTTGTGCAGCTCAGTTCTCAGAATGTACGAACGAGATAGAAGCCCAGGGGTCGAATGTCAGAGACAGAACCTCCGTCTCCGGCCAAGTAGACTTGAGCGGACCTTCAACGTGGTGAAAATGAATGAATGAGCACCAGCAACATGGGGTGTGTGTGTTCAAGGCTAAATATGATCAAATCTCAGCGTTATTGTGGTGTATTTAAAAAAAAAACCCACACACTTAAGTATTGAACACAAATACACACACACACACCAGTTTCTGTTAACCGTACTTTGAAAAACTGAATTTTCCCGTATTAAAAAAAAAAAAAAGTAGGCATAAACATCACGTCCTGTGCGTCCTTTGCCAAGTCTGTAAAATGTCGATGGAATTAATGAATAATAGGGAGCTTTTATATAATAACTTACGGTAAACTGGAAGGGTGAACGCATTCGGGTTGGCCGACGTGTCCCTCATGTATTTGTCAGGGAGTTGTCAACCCTGGTGTCTGTTCAATGGGGCAGATCTATTATCATCTATTATCACTTTGGAATGAAGTATAATGTGTATGTGTATCACTTAGCCACAAGCCGGTGATGTCACCGCTTTGACCGTGATCCGCCAGCAGATGGCGGCACGAACCATCCTCCCGTCTCTGTTGCTCTTCCATCTTCTTAACAAATGTTCCATTTATCTGCCTGATTAGCAGCGACTCCTTCCTCTTCCACGTCTCTGCGGAGGACGGTCGAGGGGCTGATGAGCAGCGGAGGAAGGATGGAAGCTGCAGCGGCCGGACGGCGTGTTGACTTTGCACTTGAGCTCTAGACACTGATTAACCTGTTTGCGAGCTTTTACGACCCGCCTCAGTGATGATGATGATGATGATGATGATGATGATGATGATGATGATGAGGATGGACCTCTGGACAGTGGACTCCGCCGGCTGACCTGACAGTAAACACTGAAGGAACACACACTCAGGCTAATGTTTCACAAAGTCGAATGACTGCCCTCGGAGCAGGCTGTTCCAGTCAGACCATCGATCTGTTGTGATTTCTGCTGAACTGAACCACTTTTCTTCACAAACATTTGCAGATGACAAATAATTGAATGTGCGAATCTGATTTCGCGACTAGGATTTTTTTCCCCTTATAATTTGTTTTTGTGAGCAGCATGTGTTCATTTCATTTACTTTTTAAAATGAAAATGTGTATTTATTGGCAATTTATGACCATCCTTTGTTAATTTACTTCATTTTTATCGTTTTTAAGGTTTTGACTCTGTTTTAATTTGCAATAAACACTTTATTTGTGTTTATTTTTTTTACTTTGTTTATTTCAGATTTCATCTTATGTTTTGTATCTGATCTTATTTTATCCTCATTTTTGTGGTATCTTATTTTAATATTTTGTTTATTATTTGTTTGGTGCCTTGTCTTTTCTTGTTTAATTGTATTTTTTTTACCTTACTTTCTGTATTTACATATCTTATACATCTTAACTCTGTTAAGAGAAAATTGCACAAAATTCTGTTGTACGTGGGATTCTGATTCTGATTCTGAGTCTTTGTTTTATCCTTGTTATAATTTGGTTGTACAGCACATTGAGCTGCATGCTTAAAAGTTGCTGAACAATATTATTATTACGGTAGCAAAAATACAAACTGTCCAACTGTCCAAATACAAAACCTCCACATGCACAAACGTTCAGAACAAAGAAAACAACAGCAACACACACACACACACATCGACAAAACACTGACTCACAAAATGTTTGACGAGCGTGAAGAGTCGTCATTGCCACAGTCTTCTCCTTTTTATGTGAGCCACAACCTGCAGAGCTCTGGCCTCACTGCCCCCCCAAACACCCAACACACACACACACACACACACACACACACCCAACACACACACACACACACACACACCACCACCACCTCCCCTGTTATTCTAATACTAGTCAAACATTATTTTCAATGGCCAAACTCAATAGTGTCAGTGTTCCGCCTGGCAGTGTAAATATTAGCAGAGCACAAAGGAAAAGGAGGAGTAGCTGCGCCGCTATCTGTGTGCTAAGTGTCGTTTCTCTGTCAGCTCCTTCTACGCGACACACACACACACACACCCACACACACACACAATGAAACGCTGGTGGAGACAAAAAGAAAAAGGCAAAAACAAAGAGAAAGGAATTCAGGCTCATTCTGGCTGGAGGCGCTTCCTTGTTTGACAAAGAAAGACAAACCTTTTTTTCTATTGTTTGCTGTTTTTTTTTCTTCTTCGTCTTCTTGTCGTACATTCTTGACATTATTGTGTATCTCCAAATCAAGCGGCTCAGTCTTTCAACCCTTGCAGTCAGCCTCCGCCCGATAAGTTTCACATAAAGTCCTGTTTTGTTGATAAAAATCCATTTGTTCCCTGTTCCTAGAAGTTGTCTGTCCACTTGTTCCAGAAAGCAGCTTTAGGAATGTTCCTTCCAAGCAATGAATTTGTTCATCCTGAAATGAGTAATGTTTTCTTTTTTTTTTTTTTACTTGTAAATGTCCTTGCCGAAAAATGTATAATTCAAACATGAAACTGTAATTTTCCTCTTTCAGGATGTAACAAACTCAGGATTTTCACGAATACCGCTTTTCCATGACACAGTTCCAGCTCGAATCAACTCGACACGACCCGGCGTTCCACTGGGAACAGAATCTGGTACCTTGTACTTTTTTCGTAGCTCCTGAAGTGATGTTCCAAGCAAGCTGAGCCAATACTAAACAATACTATGATAGTAAAACGCCGTCTATAGTTTGTGTGTTTGGTGTCTGGTGAGAACAACTCGCTTTTCTGTATTTTTCATTCAGTCTTTCATCATCTCCAGCTCGCGCCAGTTACGGGTCGCGGTCGTGCTGGAACCAAGCTGTCAGTGGGCGAATGTCAGGGTACACCCTGGACGAGTCAGCAGCTCATCGCAGCTTTTTGAGGCGTGCGTAAGCTGGAGTACCCAGAGAGAACCAGACACGGGGAGAGCAGGCAAACTCCACGCAAAGACCCTCAGCGACTCTCTTGCTGTGAGGCGACAGTGCCAACCACTGCTCCACCGGGTCACCCTTTTCTGCATTAGCTGTGACGAAAAGCCACAACCTGAGCAACAAGTTCATCATCTTCTCCATGTTATGCATTGCTTATGTGTTTGTTTCGCAGTCAAAATGGCAGTTTTGCAAAGACGTCGCTGTGATGTTCGCACTCACATCGAGGAGGAACTGAACTGTGACGGAAAAGGGCGTGAGCCAAACCGAGCTGGGCCATTTGAAGTCGAGCTGGACTTGTGCGGTGGAAAAGTGAAACTGCTTTTTTTTTTTTTTTAGCATACAGTACCGGTACACACAACCTCAGCGCCTTTTATTGCAGCAGCTGCAACAGGTTCAGCAACCGTCAGTTCATCTCAAAGTCATGGGCGCTTTAATCATTGACTCTACATCCTGAAGCAAATGTTCAAATGCCTTTGTTTACTCTCAGGTGACGTTTGCTCAGTGCCACAGTCAAACATCAGGTGTAAAGAGATGTCATCACCAGCTGCCCACACCTGTCACAAAGGTTTTATTTAGATATGTTGGGATGCCTTGACAGTATTTTAATTTGGTTGGTAGAACTGGTTATGTTCTAGAACATGTTTACTGTATCTGTATTACTACTTTTTGTACATTTTGTTACTGTAATACTGCACGACAACAGCACAATGATGTTATGTTAGAACTTTATGAACATTAACCACTTATGATGCAGTCACTGAAATACGTGGAAGTTAAAAATTTCAGCCACAGAATGGTAATAACTATTACTATGAAAAATATTTTTAAAAACTTTTTTTTTAATGAAAATCAAGGTCAGCTCAAGTTACGATATGTGGTTTCTTGCCAGTTAATACACACACACACACACACAATCTAGTCATTAAAATAATAAGAAAAAGTCATTTATGGATGTTAATAATAAATATCAAGCCCACTTGTTAGAACAGTAACAGTCAAGTGTTTTTTTTGTCCTGTAAATTGTCCTGACATCTTCTACATCAAGTCAGGTGACGTTGGTCAGGTGACTTTTTTTTTTTATCCCTCGCATCCATCAATGAGATGTTGCTCATTTGTTTCCTATTAGAGGAGTTTGTATGCCAAGTGCCAAGCTTGATTTGGTGCTTTACCAATAAAACCTGGCTTGACTTGATCTGATTTGGCGTCGATCGCTCCACCTGCTTTACTGGGACCATCGCTGCCTGACAACTGCTGCTCACGCCACTTGGAGAAAAATTGAAAGAGCAGCTGTGAAAATGTTTGCGGAGCTATCTCGAGAGGGGCATGGGCGGAGAGTACAAGCGTCTACAGCTGGTTGAGAAGCATTGACTCTTAAAACACGTTTTATTCCACGCCCGCAAACAAAGCACTGGTGTAAGTGGTGGGCTCTGCAAGCAAGCAAACAAACACTCAGGCTAATATTGACAGCAGTTTAATGTCTGTTTGTATGCGCCATATGGGCCTGCTGTTCATGCACAACACATCACACGACATTCACATTTATTTTACTCCTTGTGTGGATATATTTATATTCTCGGATAAACTCTTAACACATTAACTGTTCAGAACTAATGTTCTGTCTAAAAGGAATTTAGTCTACTGAAAATTCTGATGATTTGTTTGATCCCCAGCTGCCCCACAAACAATCTCCTGGTCTCTGATAAGGTCGTCGTTGTTGAATTAGACCTAAACAACTAAAGGCAAGAAGATAGACCGGCCCAAGAGATCACCAGTACTCGTCTCCTGACACTGGCTCCCTGGAAAATGTAGAATAGACTTCAAAACTCTTGAATGTCCATGTCACCCAACTAGAACATTAAAATCTAGACCTGCTTGTGGTTCCTAGACTCTCTAAAACAAGAATGGGTGGCAGAACGTTCAGCTACCAGGCTCCCATCCTGTGGAACCCCCTTCCAGTCTGGGTCTGGGGGGCTGACACCCTCTCTTTATTTAAGAACATGACTTAAGGCCTTCCTTTATGACAGAGCCTATATCGAGAACAGAGTGGGGGTGGTAGAGCACTATGCCTGGGCCGGCAGGGGAGATGTTCAGTCCAGGTACGGAAGGCTCTCCCTTATTTTATTTCCCTTACTCCACTTCCCTTACGCTACTTCCTTGCTCTGCACCAGAGAGATTTACCCATCGTTTTTTCGGCAAACAGGTAGTCACTCTGCTCTTGGATAACATCTGTGATGCCTTCACAGAAACAACGGGTGCAACGAAAGCACAGGACATTCACAAAGTAAAGACGTTCACAAGATAAAACGCAGGTCATGTGACAAAACCTGTGTGAGCAGCTTAATGAGGACACACGTGCTATCGTTAGCATTACCTCGGACCTGATAAACAGCTGAACTACAACTCCAAAGCTATGTGTCAAACATCATTTCATTTTTGCAGGCCACAGTACCCAGAAAGAACCCACGCAGAAACAGGGAGAAAGATTCCCAGGCCTTTACTCAAATCAGCTTCCCTATAGCCCAAAAGGGACGATGCTAACCACTGTACAACTCTTTAGCCACAGAACTTACCTACATATTGGCAAATCTTGTATCATTGTCCAAAGAAAATATAAAAACTGACGACTGAACCTAATACCTGACGGTTTACCAGGTTTTTGACGATGTGATTTCCCAGATCATCCTTGTCTCTGAGCCCTGGTCTGGACATTGGGGGACGGCACCAGTTTGAGTTGATCTGCCCGTTTTAGTGTGTGTGAGCTACACATCCGTTATCCTGGGTGTTGGGTGTGCTCTGCCTTTCCAAGCAAAGAATGAAAGCTCAGGCTCGGGCCCCCCTGTCCTCTTGCGGCCCCACGTTGTGGAGCTGAAGCCATTGTAGATAATAGGTGCTCTGAGGAGCTGAGGTCATCTGCTGCGGCCGAGCACCAAGCTGTCCATCACATGGGTTTAAAGACAAACAAAAACCTGTAGCGGTGCAGCACCGAATTAAATCAAACTTATCAAAGTCACATACAGAAAGGTACACCAGCAACACTATCCTCCTGGTTTTCTCCAATTCCCCACCCATTATCTTGCTCCCTCCTCCTGCTCCTCTCCTTCCCGGGTTTTCTAATCTCACTTCACACCTGCTGTCTTTGACATACATGTTTCCCCTGAGAGGAGAGACTGAAGCTTGAGTGAAGGCTTAGTGTGGGAGGTGGAGAAAGGGAGACAGATTGAGCCTGTTTTATACCAGACCTCCTTGTGGCTGTTGTTGGGGATTCTGAAAATGAGGTGTATCCACCTACAGGACGACACTACTGGAGAACGAAGTGAATGGGGTGGAATTATTAGAGAGCCCATTTACAGTGACTTGTCACAATGCCTGAAGATGATTCAATGTACTGACATTTACAGAGGGAAGAGGGACAAAACAGTTATTGACCGATAATGTGGAGAATATGAGGCCCAAAGGTCTGGTGACAACCATTTGGTCCGTCGCCTGAGGTAGTTCCCTTCTCAGCAGGAGGAGATAAGACATTTCCTTTCAGTGCATTTGGGGTTTTCTACTTGCTGATAAAGGGTTCACACGTTAGGGTTAGAATTGGTCAAGTCAAATACGATTGTATCGGTATAGCGCCAGTTCTCCGGATGGAATGGTCAATGGGAAAAGGTCGCTACATCCAGCTCTCTGTGAATGTTCATTGACGGACCACAGTGTGTTTTTTGCGCACGTCAGCATGTTAAATGAGCATGAGACGAGAAAATAAAGAACTCTCTTGCTATCATCGGTAAATACTGTCGAGTCTCGTGTTGACGGCAGTGCTTGGGACATCCCTCTTTCTCTGCAGTGACCAATCAGAGGCCGGCAGTCTGTAGACGTTGGGTTTTAATATAAGATCGACTTGGTTAGAACCTCATCAGTGGGTGAATCTAAAAGAGCATAGAAATGCAAAAACAGACAAGTACAGTTGAGTTAAAACCGTATATTGGAGAAATCTCTCTGTTTCTTGCTTGTCAGCTCTCTGTTATCTTGTTCCTGCTGTCGGTGAACTCCGTCTTTGCCCAAGTTGTGTTTTTCATATATAGTGTTCCTCTCCTGTTCCTCTGCTCTATCCGTCTGTTTTCTTTGGATGGTCAGTTGGAAATATAAGTTGAAACACTGTAGTCCCATATTTATTTTGCACATTAGATCAAGTCATGATGTCAGTGGTTTCACTTGATCACGTATTTGTCCTTGTCAGCTGTTTGCAGCTCCTCTGGCTCAGCCCGTGTTTTCATGGAGTCTTAACGACTGGTGTGGATTCGGCCCTTTTGGAATTTTCAACCCTTTGTCTGAATTCTTGAATTTCTTTGTCGACTTGCTGCTCTTTTTCCTTAGAAGCAGGCGGCAGCAGTCAAAGATAAGTCAATGACATTTTATGTAACGCCCCCCCTTTTTGTGGTCTCTTTTAATGGGATTTCATGTAGGCTGGGGGAATATAAGCATTATGCCTCAGCCTTTTCCAGATAGGGAATTACAGATGATGAGGATACAGAAGAAGACAGGACAGGAGTGTGTTCCATTGTCCCTAGACACCAAAGTAGTACAGTGTTTTCCCTTTAAATGTATTTAATCTGTTAATATTGTACGGAGGTATTTATTCTTGTTTAGCCAGGGCACTGCTACGGGAGGATATAAACTGAGACTCGAGCTCAGCTATCATTTTCTCCAGATCCAATTGTTTCCTAAGAGCATCTTTCTTTCGTGCTGAAGCATAGGACATAACACAGCCACGTATATATGCTTTAGC
>CAAKHB010007224.1:2625-39383 GCA_901007665.1 Aeoliscus strigatus | reverse complement strand
CTCTTCTTACCCCCCCCCCCCCCCCAAAGCTCCCTCGTCCTCCCCATTGGAGAACGGAGGCGGCCAGTGCAGCCGCTCCCCTCAAAGGCCACAGGGATCAACTTAAAATGAGGCGTGACATAACTGCCGCGTGTTTGCTTAGATTAGATTTGCCTTGTCAGATATTTTGCGGAGGACCAATGCGAAGCATTTACACGTCTATATACAGCAGCGGCGTGTCGACTCCACTTGGAGTCAACGACAGATGCAATTTGTTTCATTTACTTTACTGCCATCACGCACACCTACCACGGTGCCACACTGTGTTGCCGATGTCTTTGACCTTGTCCAACGCGGCAGCAGGGACCCCTGTTATTAATAATCACGTCTTCTCCTGGATGGGAGGGAAAAATGTGAGCATTTTTTATTCAAACTACTCCTCTGGTTGATTTATTTATTATTCCCAATCATATGTGTATTCATACTGCAATTGTCTAATTACATTTTAGAATTTACAGACATTTTACACTCATTTTATTTCCACTGTGTTAATTCCTGTTTATGTTTGGTTATTAAAATGAAATAGTTCTACAATAAATAACAAGTGCGAGGTATTTTGTGTCAGCTAGCTGCGGTTACGGATCACGGCCGTGAATTTGTCACCCTCACCTTCTCGTCTGGTCGGTGAATCTGCATACCTTCTGTATCGAGGGGTCGCCCTCTGACCTCCAGCCTTCGACCCCCCCCCCCTACTCATAACAGCAACAAAGACAACAGCAAAAACGTCCATGCTGCGTTCATTCTGCAGAAGATAGGGAGTCTGTTCAGTTTAAATCCATAAGCATTTCTACTGCGTCAGTCTGTCTCATAGTTCCACGTTGGATCTTCTTTCTTTGATCTTGTAACTCAGTAACTCAGACAATCGGCATCATTTTCCACTCCCTTTTTATTTGGTGGATCATTGCCTTGTTTTTCTCTGTTGATTTATTCATTTACTTTGGACATAAAGGGCAGACAGAAAAACACCTGTAGTGTATGTTATGGGATGTGGGTGTGGTTTAGGGGTCGATCTAAATCAGTTAACACCATTAATAAACATATGAGAAGAAAATGCAAGAGATTTCACACCAGTACACAATATTCAAACAAGCTGTTACAGCATACCTGTCATTAAAATGGAAACTATCTATACATGAGACAACATATATGACAACACAATATGATAAACCAGGGGACAATCAATTTTCCCTGAGTGCACAGCCTACATTTTATGTGTGTGCTTTTTGAAGCCAGTATCCACCAAAGTCCATCTGGCCTCCAGTTAATCTTCTGGTGTCCATCACCAGCAAGCTGCAGCTGGCACACACACACACACACATCACGCTGTCTGCATGCTCTCCAGGAGTCAAGTTTGCTCAGAGTGTGAAAATAAGATCCGCCAGCTTCAATAAATGCTTCTTAGCCGTGCGATCAGTCAGAAGCTTTTCCAGTTATGTGTGGCCTCCTCTGGCTCAGCCCGCTCATTAGCAACAGGGGAGCTCATATCTGCAGCACAGTTCAACACCATTCATAGTTACATCATACCGCTTGCCTGGTCTGAGCGATGGCCACGGGTCACTTTTCTATTTATTGTACCGTTTATATGGTAATTAACAGGTCATAACTTCCTGTGTGTGTGTGTGTGTGTGTGTGTCCTTGCTGACAACTTGTCAGAAGCACAACGTACATTAGACACATAAACTAGACCCGCCGAGGTGTAGATATCCATTGAGGAGTGTTGAGGCTTTTTTTGGAAACCCCTCAGGATTTAAGACAACCTTGAATCAGCTCTGTCATTTTCAAATGCTCCATCATAAATCCATCATCCCGGCCTCTTGGATTGGATTGTGAACTCGATGAAGTCTTGAAGTGCTCTCTCAAGGCGAGGCTAGTGCTTATATCAAATAACAGCAGATAGACTGTCAGACGAATACGACGGTAAATTACACTGAACAAATACGTCAGTGCAACACACGCAGACATTTGCAGCCGTGTGCTGAAAGATTTGTGATGTGGTCCGGGGCCTCAAAGATCTAATTTTGATCAGTTTTGCTCACAAATCAACGTATATCAGTGTTAGCATCTCTTCTGCGCTAGAGCAATCTGTCCCTTGGAGGTGCACAATGAAGATGCGATCAAAACAAGTGAGCGCAGTCGCAGCGGCTCACTGGTCCCAGTAATATGGCAGCATTCTTAAGGTTAAAACTGTTATACACTAGTCAAAAAAACATATTACAGTTGCAGGTGAAATATTTGTAAAATGTAAATATTTACCTACCTATGGTTGCTAGCTAAATTAATAGCTAGAAAACAATCAGTTAGCTAGCACTACCCCTTACCCTAACCCTGGAAGGGTGGCTTGTTTGCAAACTACCCGTGTTTTTGTGTTATGTACTACCCAAAAACACACACCGTCAGGTTTACTATAACTTTTTCATATTGCTTTTTTAATCCCTGTACTGACTGGGCCCTTTTTTCTGAATGAGAAGTGCAATAATGTAAAAGTGCTTTTAAAAACTTTTTCTTTGGGATGTTTGTGCATGTGCTTGTATATTAACGTTGGATTTATCCTCATTGTACAAGTATGAGTCAATCCTATTGACCTTTATTTTACTTACTTTTGATGTTGTTAAAAACAAACTGATCTTCTGACGTTCTGTCCTCATTACGGATGTCTGCTCAATCTCCCTCCACTGGACATTGATTGGCTGGAAGGAGGGGTATGTGTGCTCAACTTAGCTAGTTAGCACTCTTTACCACGTGGCAAAGAAGGCTAAAGAATGAAAATATTGTGACAACAATGCTGTTATGACGTTATTACCAGTAGCATCAATGTCATGGACAATATGGAGCCTACTTCATTATCTCGGATCCAGATCAATGTCCTGCACCTCCTGGGCAGACCCAGTTTTAGTTTTTTGGTCTCGATCATGGTCCTTGGGAGCTTTCACATCTGTAAATTCAGTTTGGTTTGGCTCAAACAGAAAAGTCAGAAAGTCTGATGATGGCGCATTGCTAGCTAGACGTCGCAGAAAGCAGATGCGCCAGTGACCCCACAAAAAAAACAGATCTAAAGTCCACGGCACAGTATTTGGCTGTTACTCAAGACAATAAATATGTGTCTCTAGGAGGGAGGACAACACACGTGCACTCTGCTCAGACGCACACAGAGAAGACATACATATGAAAAGATTACAAATAAAATATGATTACAATGTGAAAGGTTCTGATTGTGCACATTTATCAGAAACTTGTCATCAACAGGATCAGCTCCTTGGGGAGCGCCGGCATCCTGACAACTGTACTCTGTTATCTGATGAAAAGCAGTTGGAACATTGGCGTCGCTTTCATTGGGCTGGGAGGGACCTGTACCCACCACTTTTCGTCAAGATATACAATGAAACCTTCTGCCAAAAACGCTAGCTGCCGCATTTTGAGAATATTTACAACACACCAGGCCTTAGACCTCCCATCTTAAACCACAATCTGTTACAGTGAAGACGACAGTTTGTCACACACAAGCACCAAACGTACGCAACAATGTAACAGCTTGGACATGTGCTGTAGTTTACTAGCTAACGAGCTAGCATGTCAGCATTTACTAGGACTCCATCGGTGGGTGATATCCACCGTGGTGCCGCTGTTACCGTGAAAGATACATCATTTCGGCTACGTTACTAAGATGGCGGCCGTTGAGAGTGCTAAATATCCATCGATCCACACTTTTCGGCCATTCCAGTGCGCCAGTTGAGTGAATGTAGTACACTTCATTTTGGCATACTCATGTAGTGTGAACGCACTTATGTACTCCACATACTCAGTTTGAGTATGGAAGTACGCGATTTGAGACACCGCACGAGTCCAACTCTTTTACACTCTCTGCCATGGCGCACAGACTAAAAATGTGGCATCTAACTAGCAAGTGACTGAGACACACCTAGATCACATCACATCTAGCGCTTTAGACCACCTAAATATGGCCCTCAGTGTGTTTTTACTTCTACTGAGCCTCATGAGTGAGTGCTGATCTGACTTGACTGAGCAATTAAGGCTGGAAGAAAAGTGATGAAATACGCTGAAAAACTTCATTCTCTCTGTGTCACTGACGTCGTTCCCCTTTGGGCACAGTTTTATTGTTTTTTTCACCCCTCGATGTGTCTGCTTAAGTGTAGTTTTAGTAGATGTCATACACGCACTCATATTACTTGTTAATTCACTGCTTGCGCATATATACAATATATGATGTAAAACACACTTGAAAATTAATGACTTCTTTTAAACCACTTCCTAATTGTGCTTTTATATGTGACTTTTTTGTTGTTTGTTTTATTTTTTCTTTATTTCTCAACACACACACACACAGCAGTGAGTGCAAAAAGGGTGTTAAGATAGAAAAAAGATCAAACCCGGAGCAGCAAAAACCAAGACCAGTAATTCAGTGAAAATGTACATTGATATACGGTATTTTACTTTCTTGCAGTGAAGTTCACAAAGACAAATTGAATTATAAAACACACAAAAAAACACAGGGAGTCGAACAGACATACCTTGGTGGATCCAAGAAGATTGATGCTAACACCAGCAGTTATCTCCTCCGAGGGCCCAGTGATTAGCACAGACGTGCTGCGCTGGCCAGGTGGCTCTTTGGGATAGCGCAAGAAGATGAAACCACCTCAGTGTCAGCGTTTTAATTTGATCTGCCATGTGCACATATGCCTTTAAAGTCTGCAGGGAGTCTTTTAGCCATTGATGTGCTTCGCCAGCGGTCTGCAGTCACACAGGTTAGCATCGCGGGCTAATCTGTCGTGAGTTGGACCCAAATACTTGTGCCAAGTAGATGGCAGGATGAATGATCTACTCTCCTCTGATCTCTGGCCCTTGGATGCCCACTGCCTGCCAACTATTCATCTCCTTTGTAGTCGTTGCCAACGAGCCCAGATGGGTGGAGGAGGAGGAGCACGGGGACCCAAGCACAACTTGAGAAGCAGAAGGTATCTTGGAGGAAAATGCAGACATGGCCATCGTCAATCTGGGAGGATGTTTTTAGGGCTGCAGTTATTCTGATTCAGAACACACATAACAACACTCTGGCAGGTTTCATGAAGTTAAAGTCACTCAAAAATGGATGCTGTGCAATAAGTAAAGCAAAAGCTTATGTACGTATGTTCCTGTGGAGTTTGAAATTATATGACAGTGATGAGGCTCGGTGTGTGTGTCGGGGACTGTACCTGACAAGGTTTGTAACACCCAAACTTGGTAAGGTAGACATGAACATTATACATTAATATATATTAAATTATGTTCATTATATCAAAGCATCATATTGTAGCATTGTGTCTATCGTGTGTATGTAAACATTTGTTTTATGAATGTCATATTGTTTCTATATTACATATGCAAAACCCATTGCAAAGCTTGCACAGGATGTCTAGGCCCTCTATTTTTTGGCCTCTTTGAAAAGCTGCATCTTTGCATTTAACTACATCTAGTGAGTGTTTACTCTCATGTCCTTCATAGCAGCTGTGTATGTGGAGAACTATGAGAACTAGAAGCAATAGACGTACTGTGTGTAAAAAACAGAAAATGATCTGTGCAGAGCAAACTGAACCTTCAGTGTGAGTCCTGCCAGTCAAACACACCATCTTTGTGTATTCAGTGTCTGAACAATTCCAGTAGTGGAGTGGTGTGGAGAGCTCTCCAAAGCGTTACGTGGACGATGGAGTTCTCGTTCCTCCTTTCTCCTCCACTCCATAGCTAACCCATTAACTCACGAGCCCATTCAGCTGTGATTAGAAAAGCCTCTCAGCTTCCAGAGTTTGCAATCATTTGCCCATAATGAATTCCAATCACTCCCTCCTCCGACCCTCTGCTCCCACTTGTACTCGAGAAGTTCTAAGGAGGGGGGGTGCGAGAATGGAGGGCCAAAGAGCGCCAGGCGTCAGGCTCAGCAGAATGAGGATGGAAAATATGTTGGTGTCATGTATAGTACAAAAGAAAAAAAATCTGATCTGTTGTTCACTTAAAATCTATGTCATTTCACTGTTATAATAATACCTGGAAATTTGCAAAAAAAAAATATTATAAGATATCTGTAACAAAAATGTATTCCCTATTTTTTTGAAAAATCTACTCGTCAAGACTTACTGTATATACCTATGGTACATATGGCCGTCAGAGGCCATTTGATTTTAAAATTTGCAGATACAGAGCCTCGATCTGATTTCCGTAGACATAAACAACAAAAAACAGATCTACTGTAATTGATCCCTGTGTTTTTGTTTCCCCATTTGAGACAACAGTTTCCAACATGAAACCGTTATCACAGTGCAGCATTGGCTTGAACATGGATATTTGTTGCCAGGCACATCAGCTTGCAGTTTCAATCTTTCTCTTTTTACTTCAAATAATTCTGACTGAAAGTGTGATCGGATCAGGACATCTCTTTTATATCCTTAACATAAGAAGCAGTTTCTGATGTAGGCGGGCTCAGAGTCTGTGTCGGGGCTTAAAAGGACTGCAACAGTGGTTATGTACACAAAGATGGTTGCCACTTTGGAGTCAACAGTAAACATGTTGGATATTGCTTTCAAGGGCCAACAAAGATCCATTCTCATTCCATTGCCATCACTGCGTCTAAGCTCTACCACTTTTCTCCAAAACCAATTCTGCCATTGACTCATTTCTCTGTCAACATCACCTTGTTGGTGGCGCTGATTGGTCATATCTCTATCCAATTGTGAGCTAGATAATAAAGCCATAATATGAAGCGTATTTGATCCCTTCCATATCTAACCTTTTACAGGTTAGTGACACTGATGTTTCCAAACGTCTCTTCAATGTTGTTTTGCATCACCAGCTCACAGGTCATAATGTTTGAGACGCTTTGCAGCCATTATCTCCCACTGAACAGCTGGAACCCCTTCAAATTCAATTCTGAAATATCTACAGTAGTTTTACAGTTTGAACCATTTAATGTCAGAATTCTTGTGCCGACCCTCAAACAATGGTTATATGCGTGATTGTCTCCCACTCCCCTTGTTGTTCGGCACACTTTCCTCACGCTGTTGCAGTGATGATGCTGACAGTGCCATGGTAATGACCTTTCCCACTTGCCATGCCAACAGTCCCTCGTCCCTCTGGCCACCAGTGTCCCTGTCACCGAAAATCAGCTCCACAGTCAAGCCGCCGAGCTGCAGTCTGACTTTGACCAGTCAAGACATAAAGTCCAGAGTGTAGCTGTGTGCTGTCTTCAGCAGGCGGTAACCGTCCTTTGAGCCCTTTGTGGATTATTTCAACTCATTTAGATCAAAGATCCAGTTAATTTCACGTGTATATTCCTCATTCTGAAGACAAATGTAATCCAAGCTTGATCATTATGTTACCATATTTAGTTTCCTGCCTGTTCAGAGTAAAGCATTTTCCAGAAAATGAAAGGCCCTATATATGGTGCTCTTTTCTGTCAAGACTCAAAGACACTTTACATTGGATCCATTATTAACTCATTCCACAGTCGCACACTCTGCGACCACCACCAAACATTCATATTCATGCAGAACAATGTGGGTGATGTATCTTGCTCAACAGTGCACAACAGTACAACGAGGATGGAGTGGGATTAGAACCACCAACCCTCTGGGACGACCCACTCTACCCCCTGGGCTCGTGTCGATCCAAAGAATGAGTCCTCGTGCTGCAAAAATGACCTAATGTATAAATGACACCGGACAAATGATCTGACATCTGGTCGTGTCTTCGTCAGGAATGCAGTGCTTGCACGTTGGAAGGCCCCACTCAGTAAACCCCATGAGATGTAGGCCAGAAACAAATGGAAAAAGGTTGTGAATCGCCCACAAAGCGTAAGCTTTCAGGACAGGTAGCTGCTAACACTCCGCCGCTCACTTCCTGTGCACAGAGCCACCAGACAAGGGACTCTCTGGTGCAGGATTATGGGGGTATTGGGCCATGTATGCAACCGCCTGATCTCACCAGAGAAGGTGACAGATGTCAAAGTGTGTGTGTGTGTGTGTGTGTGTGTGTGTGTGTGTGTGTGTGTGTGTGATGTCTGACTCGGGCTGACAGTCCAAGCCACGTCCTCGGGGGGTGGTTTGTTGGTGACGATGGCTGACATGTAAACATGCTCTGCTGCACACTGGCTCATGCAGGAACAAAGTACTGTACATGCACACACAGACCTGAATCTGCCCCATGTTTGTGTGTTCATGGAACGAATCATGTGATCACTGTTTGAGGAGCTAATGTGTGCGGGTGACTGACACTGCAAACAAATGAGCGTGTGTGAAACTCCTGCGACATATGAACGTATATTAGTTTATCATTATATTTTAACATGAATTACATAAAATAATAATCATTCTCCTCTGTCATCCAAACACACACACACACACACACACACATATTCTACTCATACAACCTCAAGTTATTTTTTTTGGGGGGGGTGTTGCTTGCTTCATTGTTTTTATCTTTTCTTCTAATTTCACTTAATTGGCCTGCAATTATAAATTTAAAAAAGGAAAAACTATCTTCTAACTATGAATTATTGTATTGTACTTATGACTCATTGAGGTACAGATTTGTGTGACAAATAAGAACAATACATTTTCATACATATTTCACTGTGTAAATATATTGCACTGCACTGATACTATTTCCTATAAATATAAAATATACAGAAATATATATATATTTGTATATATTGTATAAACAACTTAGATGTGCACATTTTCTTGTTATTATTAGTATTTATATTTTACTCCTTATTTACTATTTACTTCATTAATTTTTACCTACCTGTGATTTTAGCTTATGTAGTTGCTCTGGCAAAGTTCCAAATTTTAGGTTGTGGACACTCAAATTAGATCCACTTTTCCTCCCCAGCATCTTTGTCTCACCCAAAAATGACTAAGTCTTTCTACATTTCTACACTGGACCATACTGTCCATACTTACTGTACTGAACTACTGTATTATATATTACTGTATATGAACTACTGAGTTAGATCATAAACTCATTCCGAAAATATTTACCAAGATAACAAATCAAGTGAGTCACCACATCACAAACATGTTTCTGCAAGTGTGTGTGTGTGTGTGTGTGTTTGTGTGTGTGTGTGTGTGTGTGTGTGTGTGTGTGTGTGTGTGTGTGTGTTGAGTCATTGGTTGCTTGGCAGCAGCAGTGCTAGGTTCATTACCTTCCTAATGGCAGACTGATGGAGGTGCCTTAAGAGGCCCCCCCTTTCACTCACCCTCCTTCTGTTTCCCATCCCTGCTTTCATCTTCAAGACCCACTTCCCGATGATTGCCGTCTCTCAGCTGCTTCCCAATACCAATACTGAAAGAGAAGAAAGGGAAAGGAGACCAAAACATTGGTAGAAACCTACACTTTCAGTTTATGGTTGTAAGGTCCAGTTTCCTCTGTCACAATGTTGTGAATCAAAATAGAAATTTCTTCAGACCTACCTTGTTTGGTCCCGACTTTTCTGTTTGATCCAAACAAAATTTACAGATGTGAAAGCTCCCTGGACCATGATCTTAACCAAAGACCCAAAATATGGTTGGTCCAAAAGATCTGACCAAACCACCATTTTTGGTGAACCACCATTTTTTTTTTTTTTTGTGACTGGTAGCGTGGAGCCATGGCCCGCAGCTTAGCTAGCAGTCGTCTTTTCCTTTCCTGCAAGCGACAATAAAGCTTCCTCAAGACCAGGACATTGATTTGAAACCCAACTAGGCTCCATATTGGACCTGACGTAGCTGCTGCTGGTAGTAGCGTCACAACAGTGTCGTCACAATGCGTTTACTCATTAGCCTTCTTTGCTAAGAGGTAAACAGTGCTAACTAGCTAATTTGAGCGCTTTGGCTTACACACTCCTCCTTCCAGTCAATCGATGTCCAGTGGACGGAGACGCAGCAGACATCAGTGTTGAGGACAGAACATCAGTAGATCATTGGTCCTCTGGTATTTATTCAGTGTGAAACCAGAACCGGATCAAATGTAGACAGCGAAGCACAAACACCAACCTTGGCCCAGACATGGTTCATACGCCCCCTTAAACCGTCGAGGTCAACTGACGTGCCATCTGCATTCTATGGATATTGCCGTTAATATCGGCCGAGGAAAGTGTCTCAGACATCACCCGGATTCAGGAGACTCTCTACTTTTGTTGTGAGTATTTTGATATGAAACACCTGAGTACTGTGATGCAACGATTTAAGTAAAGTGGTCAATAGCTGGACGATCCACTTAGACTTCACAGGGCTAAACTGTGTTTCTACATTAAAGTGTGCAGAAAACACACAAAGTCTTCATACACAATCTAAAACAATGCCTGCACACACAGTATCCGCCAATATCCATGTCCCAGTCCAATTCAAACCAAGAGCTGCGGCTTTTGTGTTTTCTGTCATTCCCGTGAAAAGGTGCAGGAACAAAAAAGGAACCCTGCTCTGCCACCCGTCGATAACATTCACGTATTAATTTGTCCCCGTCATACGACAGCCAGATTGTAAATTAACGGCTCGTGTCAGCCGACGTCAGATGCCTTTATTCAGTCAGAGAAACGAGGGGGCTGAAATGCCATTTAACTGTGATGGTTGGTTGCAGAGAAAGAGGCAAAACAAGGACAAACTCAGATTTTCTTAAGCGTGTTCAGACGATATTACACAGCCCTTCACGTCAGGATAAAGACAGTGATTAGATGGCATTTAAAAGCGAACACATTTATGTCCTCAAGCGTTGAGTGCTTTGGTTTCACTCTGTGAGGTCATGCATTACACCAACAACAGTTTACATGCAATGTGTGTGAGGAAAGAAAGCAAACACGGTCAGTACAAACATTGGTGTCACGCCAGGGATGGGACCTGGCATTGCTCCGCCATGTTTGCATCATGGGTTGAGCCACAGAAACTGTTCTTACAAAATAAAACTTTGGAAGACCATTTCGGAAAAAATCAATTCAAAATAGCATTAGAGGTATTAGCAGTTCAGCTACTGTATAAACTGTGTTTGTACTGTCTTCATATCACTTCGAGCCATTGAAATGGACACAAAAGACCTGAAGGTTTGATTTGTTGTCAGTGGGTTCGTTGTTGCGGTGTACATGAAATACCATGCAACGCGTTCATTATCAAGTAAGAACGAGTGCATAAACTGATTTTTAACTATTGTGATGAAAGCGGAACACTCCTGTTTTCACCTGTGAGGTACGACGTTGGACATCCGATACAACTGGAACACGACATAATACGATGCCTCTGCCTCTGCTCTATTTGTTTCAGCCCACTTTGTCCTCACATGAACACACACAAGCACATTGTCGTCGCAACCATTCACCCACACTCATCAGTTTGATGTCCCTCCCTCCCTCCCTTTCTCCCTCTCTCTTGCTATCTTTCGCTGCCTTTTCTCATTCCATTAGTAAGGGATTTTCAAGGCCCTGGCAGCAGAAGCACATTTTCTCCATTTTTCCCCGGAGGCCTCATCATTAGGATTCCGCTAAACAGCCTCAAGCTAATGTTTTTTAATTCAGTCTCAACAATCCATATTCCTCCCTGTTCTTGGTCTTCTCAGATGGCGAGGGGGCTTGAGAAATACTGTATGTGTGTGTGTGTGTGTGTGTCTGAAAAACTCCTTGACTTCCGGGCTCACATCTGGTAACCTACGATAAGAGCAATCAAGTGTCACAGCCTCCTGGAACCCAACAATCACACCGGCGAGTACATGCTTACATGCCCACACACACTCGCAAACACTCCCCGACGCAGCAGCGAGATGCCTTATGAACAGTGATCAGAGGACAAAACAACAGAAAAACACCAGGATCGTGACTGGTAGCAAGAAAACCTGAGTAAAATGGGTAAAAACACATTATTTATGTTACTCTGCCTTATGTCCTCTTGTGCCTGGGGCGACTGTTTCTTCACAACAAACACAAATCGGTCTGGCCTTCACTGTGTTTGTGTGTGTGTGTGTGCATCGAGGCACTGAATCATGCTCCGGTGCTTATGAAACTCAATCATGTGTGCAATGTGTTTTTATGAATTAATAATGGTGACTTTTGCAGGCTGATGGAAGGAAGGGAAGGAGGGATGTTCGCAATGCACAAGAGGACAAGGAGGGAATTCACCAGAAGGATGAACACGGAAAACAGATAAAAGATTGGGACAGACAAGAAGTGTCTTTGATGCTACTGTAGCATGCTAGCTAGCTAGTCAGATAGCCTGTTGGCTAGGCAGCCAAACAGAAATCTTGCCTCCATGGAATCGTGCGCCACCACACACACACACACACACACACACACACACGCTCTGTCAGTCCAGATGACTATCATTACCCAGGTAAATACATCTGGCCTTGGGAGCGTGGCGCACTCTCATGGCTTTGCTCCCTGATGATGTGATTTTTCTCCCTAACCTTTTTCACGCTTCACCTCCTGACCATTACTTTGCTCCCCCACCCGGTTTGAACACACTTTGCACAAACACGAGGCAGTCTGACCATGTTACATTTTGTTGCCTTTTAGCTGGGTAAAACGGTAAAAAAGGGTGATGTTTACTGTATGTGTGAATTGTGCTTCTGTTGGACTGTACGTACAAACATCACCTGCTCCGTCCTTCGATTTCCCTGTTTGTATATATCAATTTTAGCCCTGTCGATTGGTGTTCTCAAACTCAATCTACCTGGGGGGCCACTGGAGACAGCATCTGGGTGAGGCTGGGCGACATCAGGAATTCCACAAAAAAGCTTTGTTAAAAACATCCAATCTAACAACGGCACGATGGCAAAACGGGACCCATGTTTCTATGGTGATAGTCGAATTGGAAAGGGACCATCCACACACAACGCGGCAAATTGACATTCACATAAAACTCATGGGCCGCACAAACATTACATTTTCATATCAAGATGGGGGCTGCAAAATGTCGTCCCGTGGGCCGCAAGTATGAGACCCATGCAGTGGATCTGTCGCTATGCTGCGTTTACCACTCTGCCACTTCCACAGATGAGTCCCCCAGTTCCAGCGTCACTCATTGATTTAAACTGCCACAGGCGTTAATCTGAAACAGCCGCGTGCAGGAAAAAGTCATTTCTGACTGCTAATGACATGATGAAATGCAGCACGACGTTGTCACACCGACTCTTTTCAGCGCCTCAGAAGCAAATGAGTTTAGGTAACCTGCTGCAGTGTGTCACCGTGTCTCGTTCGGCTGTGACGGAAAAGTCTGCATCCATGTTAGAAGGGGAAATTAGTCACATGATGGCTGAGACGCACCAGGTTTTGGGGTGTACATTGCCCGTGTGGAAATAAATGTAGTAATGCAATTCATGGCAGGTTTCAGTAAATGTCGTCCAGACTGTGTTTCTGGTCTTTTTTTACCGGCAAACTGCTGCTGTAATACCTGTAATACATATTCATGGCCACATGAATTTTAATAACTATTTGACTATTAGTGACAAAGGCATGTTTTGAAGATTAGTTAATTTATTAGAGTAGAAAAAATGTATGGAGGACGACAATATTGGGTGGAAATGAGCTGTTTGGAGGAGGTCTGAGGTCTGAGGTCCAAGTGTTTTTCTAGTGATTAATGTGATTTGTGTTTTGTTGTGTGGTCGACTACTCAAGACGACACATCGGAGATGTCGCCATTTCCTGACACAAAAGTTCCCTTGACGCCATAAAAGTATCAAACTCTGACGTGAGCCACGAGCGAATGGACCATGGACTATGTTCATTTGTGCTGGATGATGCTCTGTTCAAACTTCCTATTGTTACAAATACAAGTCAATAACTTTGAACAATCACTACACAACACTCGTGAACGTGTAATGTCTGTTCCTGAAGAAATTGTTCATTAAAGAGGAATCATATGAATATACTATCATACTTGTACATATACAGGGCTTTAAATCAACGCATTTCGAGTTGTAAAGGAAAAAACACATTTTTGGGCGGACATCTTGATTTTGGGGCCGCCATCTTGGAATTTGGCACAGCCATTTGTATTTTTTAATAGAGTGGGATTTGAAGCGTATTACAGGTACTATTAAAAATGGATAATATGGAAATTACACGGGATGTTTGCACATAACCCGAAAACACTGGTAGTTTTCTAACAACCCATCCGTCCTAGCTAGCTAACAGATTGTTAGCAAGCTAAGTAGCTAGGTGTAGCAGCTTTGCACTTTACCCGAAAACACGGGAAGTTTGCAAACAACCTGGGTTATTTGCATATTACCCATTTTTATGGGTTTATAATCTGACGTCTGCACAAAACAAAACAAATTTTAAAAAATACTGTTTGCTGTCTCTGTATTGATACGTATCACCACACAAACACTTTCTTGTGTTCATCAGGCTTGGCGACACAGATGCGCTGGAGACTGAGGAATGCAAAGACGAGGACTCAGCGGCCGGCTGGAGGTTACCGGGGTTAGATATTGAATTATACATGACAGCGGCCTCGTCTGGACCTCTCAGACAGATTCATTATGGGGCCTGGGCCGGTAATAGAAGAACTGTCAAGAAAAAAAGCACTGGCAAAACAGTGGGAAATAGTAGTAAATGAAAAGTGTGTGTATGTGTGTTTCACCTGAGCTGCCCTGCAGCTGCAGCGCAGAGGTGACCCCACCATGGTAATAATGTGCCAGGATTACTATTTGATGGAACCGAGCCGCAAGGGTTCTCCCGCCACCCTGTCCATGACAGCGCCATACTGCTGGGACCTTTGTCCAGAGAAAATCTGACACGCACACACACACACACACACACACACACACACACACACACACACACACACACACACTTCCTTGGTCTTTCTTATTCTTTAGTTTCCAGAAGAGACACCGTTTTTGTTAGGCCTTGTCCACACAGAGTTTGTGTCCACACAAACGCATATTTCGCATCCTTTTATCTGGTCGTCCAAATGGATCCCGCGCCCGCCTTCATGTCCAGACGATCAGTCTACATACTTTCCATATCTAGGTGTCACCTTCCCACCCCCTGACCTCCAACTTTCGACCTCTTGTCCCCAACTTCTCATAACAACAACAACAACAACAACATCCATGCTGCACAACATAGTGAGTCTGTCTGTGTCGCTCTGTGTCCAACTTTTTTCACGGTTCTCAGTGTTTTTTTCTTTGCTTCAAATGACAACAACTGAAAATGAACAGATCTTCTTACCGCAGTAACTACAACAAGACCACCGTCATTTTCCGCTCCCTTTTCAAAAATCTCATTTTGGACGGGTCTATTTGCTCAGTGCAGCACCACCTATAGGTCTGGAAGATGAACTACAGCCTGTCCGGTCGTTTCCAATGGGTCCATTTGGAGGCAAATATTCTTGCTAGATGCCAAGGAAGACGGAGAAGAAAAAGATGATTTTGGTCTGTGTGGACGTGTCCTCAGACAGACATGGAAACAGATGTATATGATTTGTGTGACACATTCAGAGAAAAATAAACAAACAAAATGTTTTTGAGGGGTTTGCAATGGCAGTGAGTTTGTGTGGGGAGTTTGAAAGTGGTTGTCTGAGTAGATGAGTGTCAGGAGAGCGCTGCTGACATCACACGTAGCACCTGTCCACCTCGTCCGCCTGCATTCACTGCTCCACTGAGCAAACATCAACGGACTGAAGGAGTTCCTCTGCTTCATTCCCATGGTTTACTGTTGGATTCCCATGTATAAAAGATCTGCTAAACTATAAATCCATCAAATCTTTTAAATTAAATGTTCAGTTTTCAATTTATATAACACTTTTCCTACATATTAAAAATGCACCATAAACTGCTTCAACGCAAATGAAACACAGTACTCTGCATGTGGTGAAAATGTCATCACCTGCTCCTCTTTTCCACGACGGGCGATTACAAAACTGTTTATCTCACTTGTGCACACGACACTGAACTCCTGTTTGTGTCACTGCGGAGAAACAGCTGTTCGGGCTTTAGAGAAATGTGATAATATCTGAGTCTAATTGTTTGTTAACGCATCAGCAAGCTTAGCATAAGCCAGACAATTAGGCGGCCAGTCGCACAGACCGACATCAGACCGTCCGTTAACTCTGACAGAGATATTTTCTATCTCATTCGCTCCATGATCCACCAGTGGGCACACACACATTATCCACAGCTAAGGTCAAAATGATTAGCCCCCCTTATGAAATCAAATTAAACCCTTCTCCTTCCAGTGACATGGGCCATGACCTTGTTCATCATTTGTGTGCGTCCATAAAAACAAAGACAACATCTCAAATGAAATGAAATGGTCAAATGAATATTTTTATTGGTTTGGAAAACTGAAACAAGAAGAAAAACAACGAACGCAGTGGTCAAGTTTACAGCTACTAGTCAACAGAGGAGCCTTTCTGATCCAGAACTCAACCTCTTCTGGTAGTTGGAATGTGTCCTGAAGGCTTTTAGCTCATTGTTGGGAGTGGGGGGTGAGGGTAATAATAATTTTGACCATGTCAGTTTTCACCACATTATTTTACAAAGAAATCTCTAATATTTATTTTAAATGAATGATTAAAGATACGTTCCGTCTTCCATGCCAGGGTAATCAGCTACTCTTAACTGCCCGTAGGTGTGAATGTCAGCGTGAACGGTTGTCTGTCTTTACAAGTCGGCCCTGAAGTGGTGACTCTCTCAGGTTGAACCCCCGCCGCTGTAACAGCAGCAATCAGATGACGAACGCACAAACACAAACACACAAATCATGTTTGTCAGTCTGTGTTCAACCCAATTCTGCTGAGTCATGATTCTCATTACCTATCAAGCTTCATGGGATGTGTGACAATCTCCTCTTCAGCTAACCATCATTTTGTTGCTATATTTTTCTCCCCATTACCCAGGATGAACGATGTGAAAGTGAACTGAGCGTGTCTCTGACAGGGAGGGCGGGGTCTCAGGGATTCAAGAATGCTCATTGGGTAATTTTTTCCCTTTCCCTTTCTTATTGGACCTCCAACTCCGGCTGTGAACCACGGAGACTACTAATTCCACCCTTAAAGTAGAGAGTCCCTTAAATCAGAGCCGCTTTCCTCAGCCAGAATAGAACAAAGCTATGAACAGAAAGCATGTCTGTGGACCCATTAGAGTTAAACGTGGTCAAACACAAACTATCATGTCTGTTTCCCTTCGAGAAGAAGGCTGGATTCAGGAAGGGAGAGGGAATAATCGAGTTTTGTGAGCTCAGCTGCAAGTATAGTTCCTTAAAATTCAATTTTTTGCCGTTACGCTAAAGGATTAGACTCTGGACAGAGCTGCTATTGATTTGTCTCTCTGCTGGTTGTGTTCAGAGGCAGGAGGCAAGCGTGGAAAAGTACTCATATTTCAGGAGGTTCTTAAAAGAAATGTCAATTTGTTTGACAGCCAACTGGGTCGGTACCAAGTCAGTTGAGTTGATTTCAGACAGAAAATCACCTGCAGCCGCTCCAGCTGAGGATTTACGGCATCTGAATGAGCCGGAACAGATTTTAAGTGGAAATTGGCTTATTAGTTTTAAAGTTATTTTCAAGCCTGGGGCCAGTTCCAGAAAGCAGGTTTCATGAAAATCCAGTTTCAAAAATTTCAGTTTCACATTAAAATGGAATTGAAAATCAGCCAAGGTTCAGGGTTGAATTGGTGCTTTTGGGCCGACTAACGTTTAAAAAGTAATTAGAGTCCTTCTATGGCACTGGGAAGAAAAAGGTTGTGACTTCTAGTCTTGGCTTCCATAGTTTATTTCTCTGTGGAATACAACTGAAACGAAGAATTTTATGTTCCTCACCCCTGAAACCAGAACAAGCCCCAATTATTTCCTAAAATCTTACTTAAATCTTCATAATCTCTTTTGTAACACAACCAGTGCATTTCCCTTTTCACTCATTCCTTCAAAATAAACTTTAATCCTGCTCTTGTGGCAGGTTTTCCCCTGAAAGCTCAAAGGAATTAGAAATTAGAAGAGAAAAAAGGGCCAATGCATCTTTCAAAATGATTAATAGAAGTTAATAGAAGTTTCTGTTTGGTTTGAAATATCTGATTTATCCACCTGTTTACTCATTAAAACTTTATTTTTAATGAGACTTTACTTTTTTCTTTATTTTTTTTAGTTTTTTTAAAACTTTATAGTTTAGCATCATACTAATTAAAGAATGTGATTCTGTGTATCTATGTATGTGTACATGTGAATTGTAATTAATGTGAATTTCTCTTGTGAAATCAAATAAAGTACGTATCTATCTAAAGAATGCAAAAACTGCAGCAGAACCACCACCACCACCACCACCAACAACAACAACAACAACAACAACAACAACAATAATATTCCCGGGCCAGGTTTACTTCCTGGTCTGGGATTTTCCGCGTCGGTGTTGGTTCTTCAGCTTCCTTCCCCTTTCAAAAGCATGCTAAGGTTAATTGTTCACTCTATGAATGGATGTCTGTCTTTCATGTGTCCCTTTGATGAGCTGGTGACTCGTCCAAGTTTGACCCTGCCGTTCACCCGTTGATAGCTGGGATCAGCTCCAGCCCAACCAAGACCCGTAACGCTTCAGTAAGCGGGAGAAGATCAGTGAATGACTAACATCACAGCTGATTATAATAATAATATTCTGGTGCAGTAGCAATTAGAGCCATTTTTTTGCACAGTGTCTTTTTCTCAGTTACCAAAACTGTAAGAAAATCAGAATGTGTCTAATGCAAGTATGGAATGCGGCCATGATATGGAAAAAAATATATCTACAGGAAAACAAAAGACATCAGAAGTCTGGCACAGAAAAGGGGGAGTAAAACAAAAACTGAATGCAGAACGACTGCCAAGCACCAGTGGAAAGAACTTACACCCATGATTGGGTCCATACCAAAGAGGCAAATAAAAGAAGCCCCCTAAGCCCTTGTAATCAGTAGAGGAACAGACAAGGCCGGTTGTTTTTTCCTCCTTAAGCTCTGGTGGAGGGTTTGGGGTCCAACACTCGTCATCCAGTAGGTCTTGCCAAGTGGCAGCACACATCAAAGTCTTTAGCGGTTAGCCTCCTTGCCTGCTCGCATCAATGTCCCAGGGATTAGCATTAGCATAATTGAGGTTTATGTACCGACGCTTAGTGCAAGGGCTTGATGGATCACTACTCTGGAATGCGAATGTGGATTTCTGCATCTATTCTACCTCAGACCATGAACGCCACCCCTGGTGCCTATTACACCATGTGGAGTTGTCCCACGATAACGCAGATGCCGATTGCCTGTTGTTGACTGCTTCATCTTGCTGGATCATCCTGTTAGTTTACGTGAGTTTCACTGTTTCCTACGACAACTTGCGGAAAAATAAGCTAAATGCAGCGTCGGATGATAAACTGTGTGTGGGAAATGTCCTGGAATTACTTCATGAATCATGCATTTAGAGTGGGAGAGTGAACAAGAGAGAAAAAAACAGTAAATAAAAGAGTAACTTGAGATCAATGTGGTCGAACAGCATGTTTGAGCGTGGGAAGTTTAGAAACATTTCTTCTGGGCCTCACATCTAAAAAGCCGTATCGTGTGCGAGCGAGAGAGTTCTCCAACGTTCTGCCGAGGCATTTGTCAGTCTTATCACCTCTCCGCTCTCTGTGGTGCTGCTGGTGGAGAGTAATTGAGTGCTTAGAGTTATAGATGAACTAATTAGCGGGTGCATTGAAAGCTCAGCTCATTAGTGGGCGGGAGGAAGCTCGGCGCCGCCACCGTCGCTCTGAGGACTCTCCTTCACTTCCATTCTCTGCTTGGGGAGAACGCTTCTTCATCATATCAGCTGCAGGAAGGCAGTAAAGTATTGTGGAATACACTGTCGAGTGGAATGAATAGCAATAGAATTCAGATGCAGTTAGTGTGAAGAATTTAATGGCGGATACACACTAGAACAAACCAGAGGATGACCCGATGTGGAGCTCTGCTAAAATGTCATAAAATAGCATGCTCTCCCCATGTCATGGGTTCTATCCAGGTACTGCAGGTAAAACAACTCAAGAAGAGAAGGGTTTGTCCAAAACAAAACTCTGTAATTTGGTGCAGTGCATCTTTACTACTTGTTAGTTTTCTGTACATAGTCCCTGATAAAAAAAAACACAGGTTGAGAAACCACCTACGGTTGGCATTGCTGATCCCCCGAATGCATAGCTAGACAGTTTCTGGGGGTAGAGACAGTGCAGGAGAATAGCAGGAGTAGACAGTGGTCCCTCATACTTTGTGGAGTGGCCCATCCGGGTCCACGGGCCACAGGTTGACAAACCTCCTCCATCTGATGTCACTCAGGTCACACAGAGACTGAAACTGTCGTTCAGTGACGTTTCTAGGTCAATGTATGTTAGAGACTCTGGACCTCTGGAATCCATTCATTTCCTGTGGAGTGAAAATGTGTAGTTTTTTTGCAATTTTCTCTGAAACCGTTATCGCAATAAAGGAACAGAGTCATAAAACGTCTTTCCCGATAATTCTGGACGTAACAATGTGTGGATCTACAGCAGACCCACATAATAAAAAATACTAACGTCACTGTTACGCTGTAAACTGCAGATACTGAACATGACAATGTGAGTCCTTGAACCAAAGCTGAGAAGTGACCGCTCTGCCTCTTCGGCCTCCTCGACACACTGGTGCTACAGAAACAAATCTCACAGTCTGGTCAGGAGACACATCTTTCGACTCTGTTTTCCCCTCATGTGATTGTTGAGTATGCATTAAAAATGAAATATGGATAATGTCTGGCAACATGTTCCAGTTGTATCCTCCTTGTGGCCATGACCAGCAACTCTTTTGCCATATGTGCAGTGAATATTTCCCCTGGTGACCCGGTACAGCTCCTGGTGGAACGCCACAGATCTCTGTGCCAGGGCGTTCTCGCTGCTGCCAAACATTCTGGACCACAGGAGCTCGAGCGTGTGTGCATCCAAGACACAGTACATCACAGTTATGAGGGTGGTGGTGGTGGTGGGGAGGGGGTCCAGGTCAACCAGAGATCCTCTTCCCTGCCTCCTCATGCAGCTCGGTGCCCTTTAATGGACACTTAATATGGCTGACAAATTTACAAGGCGTTTAGAAATGACCCTGTGTGCCAGGCGGCGGTGGAGGGGCGTCGAGCGTTCAATCTAATTTTCTCCTGTCAACTGGGGCAATAAACATGTTGGATTTATATCAGAGCAGCGTTGTGTGTGTTCAGTGTGCACACGCTGTCTCCCCAGCACAAATAATTCACCCTGAACACCTGTCAACATGAGTCACCACACCAGAGGATTCCTACAATTGAGCACATCCAACTAATTGGTGGCAGCCTGCCAGCCAAACCCCCACCCCCTTCTCTCTCTCTCCCTCTCACTCCCTCCATCACTTCCTTTTTATTCTCACTCTCCCGTTCTCTCACACCTCCCTGCGTCTCACTCTGCCCATCCTCTTCCTCGCCTCATCATTTCTAACACAACATTTATGGATGAATTATTTAATAGCGTAATCAAACCCATCACTGTGATCACATGTGTAATTACACTTAATTAAAAGAGTCTAATGGCTGCTGCTGAGTTTTTAAGATCTAAATCAATCCCACTGACTCCGGTGTACGCCGTCAACTCCTCCAACAAACCAATCAAGTCCAAATTCAGCTCTTGTCAGGTTGTTAATTAAGCTCCAGAAGAGCCTAATGATAAAGATAATGCAGCATTCCGACCGCGAACAAGATCTTCCCTCGCTCTGATTTCGATTACAGCTCCCTGGAGCCGTCGCTCAATCCAGATAAAACACAGACAATTGGTGAATCAGTTGCTTTCAGCCGGTTGTACTCTGCTGCATATTCATGAGTAGTGACAGGGGAAGGCTGGGATGATTTTTAATCAGTCACAGAGAGGGATGAGGGAGAAAGTAGGGGCTCTGCTGAGGGGCGGCAAGCTCACAAGCCCTCACCCCACCCACCCACACACACACACACACACACACACACACTCACACACACACACACACACACCTCGTCGTCTCTCCAGCCTCCCACTGTGAATTACATGCATCATTCATTGGATTTAGCTCACATTTGCGTGAATGCAGCTGGCAGGGGAAGATGAGTGTTTGTATGTTTGTGTGTGTGTGTGTGTGTGTGTGTGTTTGTATGTTTGTGTGTGTGTGTGTGTGTGTGTGTGTGTGTGAGGGCTGCTTCCAAGGGCCTTGGACTAATGGAGGTGCCACATGCTCAGACCAGATGTGCTGGTTTCTTATGTGCATAGCTCATCAAAAACAACAAGCGACGCCACCGGTCCCTCTTCGCTCCGCTGCAGCGACCAGAGCGGCAGAGATTCAGTTTGTAAACCTGTCGTCCCCTCTCGTTTCCCTTTGCACTGCAAACATTCTACATCTTACCAAGAATATTTGTCTTATTTCTGGTAAAAAAAAAAAAAAAAAAGTCTAATTTCTAGCCACAAGTATTTTACACCCCAATTCTGAGTTTTGACTTCTTTCAAGCAAATTTTCACTTATAAATAGTTACTTTAAAGTTATTCCAGTAAAAGCAAAAACATGTTCCACTGGCAGATTTTTCTACTTATTTCAAGTGAAAATTAACTTGAAAAAAGTAATAATTGCTTAAAAATAAGTTACTCTTTCAGCTGACGTGTGTTATTCTGAGTGTGAAGAGACTTTACAGCTAGAAATGAGACAAATATTCTCAGTGAGATTTAGACTTCTACAATCATAAACACATAACACACAATGATACACGACACAGAAATCCATTCGATTTGACGCTGTATCATTAATACCATTTACTAGGAACAAAAAAAAAGTCCCGACAGTGAAATATCCCAATATTTTGCTTGGTGATATTTTGCTTAATGATAAGGTAAAGACATAGATTGCAATACTGTGCTGTCCTGTGTTTGTTGTGCTCATAAAGTGTTGTTTTCATTAGTTAAAACGATAAAAAGATATTGACGTGGGGGGAAAACTTTTCTGTCTTTAGATAAATAAAGATTTCCTGGCGGTGCGCTCCCAAAGGATAAGTAAAGTTCTAATCTTATCTCAATCTAATTCAATCTAATCTAATCTAAGAGGGCTCAGACTCGGTCTCGGATTTGGACTTGACAGCCGTGAGCCAAAAATACAAACCAAAGTTCTTTGTCCTCCTGCTCGTCTCTCATTATGAAGGCAGAGCACGGTTTGGATTAACGTGCCCTATCTCGCTATCATTAGCACTGGCTGGATGTTAGCGTCAGCTGGATAAGCCCATTCATAAACATATTTATGACTGCGGCGCAGTGAGCTGTGGTATTACCATGGCTAATTGTGCAGGGACAGCGACGTCTGTGGTTTGTGGAAAAGGTGTTTCACTTGGTTTGGACATTAAAAAAAGACGTTTCTGCAAACAGAATTGACTGACAGAGGTTTGTCACATCGTCTGTCACGCTGTGGTTAAAAGGCCCCGTCATGAATATACTGTATCTTTATATATAAACAAGGAAAAACTAGTGCAACAAACCGCAAACAATTCACACTGAGGGACCAACCTGAAACGTGTCACACGTGTCACATCAACCACGCCATCATTTCCACAGCAACAGGTGGTTGCGACATACCCTAAAGCGCAACAGCACACATAAAAATGGAAGTACTCAACTATTTTTAAAGTATTTCAAGCTACGGTTGCGGATTTATCGGTGTGTCCTCCTTGTCCTCCGTCCAAAAGTCGGCCATGTTTGTTGGGTCTGTATACGTCACTCCGACATGACGCATCACGCCCCACGTGGGTACCCATCGACAGCCATTGTTACTCTGTCGCTAGAAGCTAGCGGGTCGTTACCGTAATGACAGCAACTTGGCTCAGAAGTACAATGTGTTCTGATGCTAGCACGAATGTATCGTCAGCGCCACCGTCAAAGTTCCAGAGTTTATAAACTGTCCTTTTACAATATTAAAAAACGGAAATTTCAGCACTATGTATGCTATATTCAACTTACTACAAATCTACAAAGATACTCAACGTTTAGTAAAAGGAGTCTTGAACGGGAGCACGTCGTCGATTATTTCACTTTATGATTGACACAACTTGTCCTCCGGAGCCACATCGGATCTATTCATCAGCTCAAATTTCTCTAAATAATTCTTCATAATTGAAAAAAATGCTTATACCAGCCGGTGAATTATCGGTGAATTATTATTATTATAATCAGGAATTATTATTCCTAATTAAAAGTGCTTAACAGGACATGAACTGGCCGGCGTCTCTTTCATCTCCGTCATGTTGACATCCAAACGTTCCTCTAGTTTCTGTCATTTTGTTTCCTGTCACATCCGATCATGTGAGTGATCAGCAGCTCACATTCACATCATCAATGGGCGTCTAAACTCCTAATAAATCCAACTGATGCCGACAGAAAAAGGAAAAAATAAGACGACGGCATCAGTTATTTACTTTTCTTTCCTTACAATAGGATTTCACTAAGTCATTTCGTGGCTGTTTTTTTTTGCATGAAAATAATCTGCCGATCCAGTTTCCTTGATAACACATTCTCTTGATGTCTCTCTTGATGTGGCGATGCCGTCACTCCCTTCACCCGCTCTCATCTCCGGCTGCAGCAGTTTTCTCATCGTTTATTTCCATCTTTTCCCAGACATCAGAGGAAAAACCAGGAAAAATGCATCAGTGACGCAGCGTCCCGTCTGGCTTTTCCAATCCAGTTCTAGTCAAATGTCGGCATGGAACTCCAGCTCTTTTGGAATATGCATTTTCAATTAATAATGATAATAATAATAAAGTAATAAAAACTTTGTAATGTAACATTGAAAAAGTGCGCTATGAATGAAGTGCTCAACATCACAACAAAACAAAGACAACAAGTGAAAAGCAATAAAAACAAAAAAAATAATGAAAATATATATTTTTTAAAATGTGAATGCATGGCAGCTATGTCGATTGGAACATTAAAAAGGAAGTAAAAACGGTAGAGAAAAAAAAGATGAACATGATTTGAACAAGTGCAAATTGAATGAAGGTCACGTAATCTGAAGTTTTTCTGAAGGACATTTTTTTAAAGAATGGATTTAAAATAGTTTGCGAGCCTCATCTCTTGGGCAGCTCGTATAATTTGAGACTCTTTTTAGACTCTCTGGTCTGAGAAGAGCAACGTCTCCAAAAAAATGGACTTTTTGTTTGTTGATGTTTTTGTCAAACTCTTTATACGCTGGTGCTGTTTGCTACACAAGACAGGTTTTAAATGTAATGAAATATTGATGCGGGGGATTTCTTCTGCAGTGTGTGTGTGTGTGTGTGTGTGTGTGTGTGTGTGTGTCAGTTTTGTTTCTCTCTCTGCTCCCAGAGGCAAAGAAGATTTTGCACTGTAAGGGAAAGAACCAGTAGCTTCGGGTTGGTGTTACACAGAAGCAGATGCAGAAGTGTGTGTGTGTGTGTGTGTGTGTGTAGACACTAGTTAACTGCGTTAACAGCACACACACACACACACACACACAATACGTCTTTGCAGAGGACACAACAAGCCGTCGTTCTGAGCCAAGTGAGACGCAGCCTGCAGCGTCTGCAGACTTCTTCACCTCTTCCTCGTCCTCCAGCGTGTGTTCAGTCATTCTGCTCGAGCTTTAAAATCTGATGAACGTCGACGAACATGCAGCACTGGTCGGTTGTTGGTCGCCAAGGGCCATGGTTCATGTTGGGGTGAACCTGGACGACCGACGTGTCCAGACAGACGACCCTTCACGCTCACGTTCACACCTACGTGCTACCTGCTATGGTTCTGAAGTTGGAAAGAAGCCGGAGTACCTGGAGAGAACCCAGTGCACCACCATGTTGTAATTAAGAGTGGTTGTTTTTGTGTTATTTATTGGGTTGGAGTGGAAAATGTAATTAATTGTCATATTTCTATTGCATGTATATAGACTGCTATCTCCTACTGCAGTACTATTTTGTATTTTATTATTATTATTATTATGATTTATACAGAGTGATATTTCGTACTGCCGTTGTACTATTTTGCTGTTTTTTGTTTTTTCACTATTACTATTACAGTTCAACACTTTGAGTCGTTGACTGGACAAAAAGACTTTCCAGCGCTAGCGCTAGCGTATAGCTTACACTTAGCATGTAGCTAAACATGTTGATGTGAGTTAAACATGTGAAACATTAAAACGACATGTCTAATCATCATCGTGGTCCCCCAGGGGGCGTGGCGATGGAGGAACAGCATCATGTTCTCAAGTGGACAGGCATCCGATCTGCTGGTTTTAGTTGCTTAGATACATTTCCCACAACTAGATTTAAAATCCCTGTGATGGACCACACTGTAAATACCAGGTTTATCCAGGTTAATTACTGTCCTGTCCTGTCCCGACTTTCTGTGTGGAGTGGAAGCAAACTCAGACCAGCTGTTGCAGCTTCGTCCTAATCCCCAATCGACCCGGGTCCACCAGGCTATGAGGGGTGAAAGCCCCCTTCCGCACACGGATCCATGTGGGTTGTCTACTGCTCTGCAAAGTGCTGCCGAAGCTTTGGAAGATAAACTTGGTTCTCTGCACTTCCAACACTTCCTGTTGTCAAAGCTCCTCTGTTTGAACAAAGCTGTTTTCTCTGTTTGCTCATTTAGGAACAAACATTTGCCCGAGTGCACTGCCGCCGCCGCCGCCGCCGCTGCCTCAAACAGGAAGTGTCATTAATGGGATAATTAAGAGACGCTAATGAGCTGGATTAGGTCTAATTAGGACAAGATTTGTTTTGTCTGGTGAGGAGCTGCTCAAGTGCTAACGTCGACCTCTGGGTTCATTAGGCTGATGTACCTGAGTGCACAGGACAGGATTGAGGGGCGTTGGCAGGGAACAGAGGATGTGCCAGATTACATGGCTGCAGATGCTGGAGAAGTAAATATAAATCAAGTTTATGTCTATATTATAAATATATTATATATACATGTAATATAAGAAGAAATCTCTGAAGTCATAACGACATTAGATTGTACTAGTTAGGATGTTTGTGTGATGGAGGCAAGGAAATTATAAGAAAACCTTGGTGGCGGAGTCGAGGTAGCGCCCCCTACCTGCAGCAAAAGTTTCGTCAGGTGTATGTTGTCTCTGGAGTGTCGGTTCCGCTTGGTGACAGCTGATAAGCTAACGCTAAGTAGCATCTTTACTCAAAGGACGAGCAGAATTTGGCTTTTAAAAGTTGTTAAGGAAAGGTTAAGGGAAGGTTAAGGATAGGGTGAGGTTTGGTTTAGATCAAGGTCAGGCTAACTTTGGCTCCAGTTAAGGTTCAGGTTATGTTACGGCTACGACTAGGTGTAGGTTAAGGTTAAGTTACGGTTTAAGTTAAGGTCAGGTTCAGGTTAGGATGAGTTAAGTTCAGGTTAAATTTAAGGTTTAGGTTAGGTCACATTACGTTAGATTACAGTTATGTTAGGTGACGGTCTGGTTACAAACATAAAAGATGCTGAGTCGTGTAGTTGACGACACCAGCTTGTTGTTGTTGTTGTTGTTGTTCATATGAACACTAGAGGGCGTCTGCTTCAAAAACATAACAATGACACAGACATGGTGACTTACAAGCTTTAATCAAAGATACTGAAAACTTGTCAGACGTCCATGTTCCCCTCAGTGGGGCTTATTGTTTTGTCTTCGTCCCATGGGGGGGTTTATGCTTCACGGTTTGTTTTTGAGGTCAGAACCAATGTCCAGACCAAGGCTGGTGTTTCTACTCGGCTGTGTCCATCTGATCCTTGGTTCTGGTTTCAATGATCTACTGACGTTCTGTCCTCAGTACTGATGTCTGCTGGGTCTCCCTGTACTGGACACTGATTGGCTGGAAGGAGGAGTGTGTAGGATGTAGTCTCTGCACCAAAGCGCTCAGTTAGCTAGTTAGCACTGTTTACCACTTAGCAAAGAAGGCTGATTAATCAACACATCGTGACAATGACACGGTTATGACGTTACCACCAGCAGAAGCAACGTCATGGACAATATGGAGCCTGGTCCAGTTATGTGGGTTTGGATCAATGTCCTGGTCACGTAGAAGATTTACCGTCACCGGCATGAGAGGAGAAGACGACTGCTAGCTAAGGTGGGGGCCATGGCGAGGCCATGGCTCCACAGCGGGGGAGACTGACAAGAGTCCCGTAGCTCATGTTTATTTCTTTCGGTATTTCTTCTCCGTGTGCAGGCTGACAACCAGAACTTCCTATTAAAGGACAGAAAGTCCAGACTATCACACTGCAGCAGTCCAAACCGTGGTTCAGTTCGGTCCAGACTCAGACTCAACTCTTTTGGTTCTTTGGTTCGGGTCAGACAGGAGAGTCAGAAAATCTGGATCAAACAAGGTAGTTGTGAAAGCCTCCTAAAGCTCCTGATGGAATCAGAACCTTCTTTAGATCCAGTGGTCCAGGTTTGCTCAACATCCTGGATGCAAAACACTGTCACAGTGACACAAAAACATCCACTAAAACTGCTCCAAACGTACTATTCTCTGGCTTTAAACCGATCCCGCTCCAGATCGTCTCTTTCACTAATCAATCGTCAGATGTCCGTTCTCACTCAGTTTCACGATTGTTGTATGTAGCTGTCTTTTTTTTTCAATGAAAAAGGTGCTACATAAGTAAAAGGAAATTGGTCTAACGGCATCCTTGTTCTAAACCTTAGCTGTGACCGCCGTCTGGGCTAAAGGACATTTCCGCAGATAACTGCCAACTTTCTTCTTCCGAAGCGACAGCGTGACGGCTGGCTGCCAATCAAATTTATTATATCTGAGCATCTTCATAAAACGGTTTTAGCGCATTACTCCTGAAAATTGTGCTCGTGTGGAGGGAAAAGACGTGTTAATGCCTTCACATTTACAGCACAGACAACACACACACACACACACACACACACACACCTTCTATTAAAGCGCTCCATTCGCTCCTGCAGCTCTCGATAAGAGAGCTAAGTCTGGGATTTAAAGCTTTAGCTTATCATCATCTTTATGAGCCTTTCTCAGCAAAGTGCAGCGAGCATGGACCCGCAATCTGCATGGAATATTCAGAGGAGTGTGTGTGTGTGTATGTATGGTGGGTGTGTGTTGGGGGGAGGGGGTGTGTGTGTGGGGAGGGGAGGGTGACAATACATACATTCGTCTGAAAACCCATTGGTTCAGAAACAGGTGGATTTAAATTCCTCCGAAATCAAAGTCGGCTCTGTGGGTAAAACCTGGTCCAGTGCTGAGGTATTTATGAACTCCTAAGCACCGTGTGTGTGTGTGTGTGTGTGTGTGTGTGTGTGTGTGTGCACAATACACTGTTAATTCCTCAGCCCACTCGGAAAAAAAAAATAGAAGCTTGGTTCTGTAACAGACTTTTCATTTACTGTGGGGGAAAAAAAAGAAAAGAAAAAAAGATGAGATTATGGAGAAAGCTCATTTCCTGCTAAACTTGGACTCTGGTTTCCCAAATAAAATTGCTTTTATTCTTCACAACATGTGTTCCCAGAGATTAAGGCCCTGTAATCTTGCAAGGGCTTAATAAGACTCAGTATGCGAAGTGCAGGCTAAAACAGAAAATGTGGAACGAGCCTCGCTCAGCTCTGTTCTACCCAGTGACTTTAATCCTGTTTATTAAATTATAAAGAACCTTAAAGGATAAAGATAAAAAAAACGGAGTCGAGGATTTAAATGATTCAGGGTTATTTTTCCCCTCCTGTCTTAGCACGGGTTATTTG
This sequence comes from Aeoliscus strigatus, assembly GCA_901007665.1. Lineage (NCBI taxonomy): Eukaryota > Metazoa > Chordata > Actinopteri > Syngnathiformes > Centriscidae > Aeoliscus > Aeoliscus strigatus. The sequence goes on along the minus strand of CAAKHB010007224.1, from coordinate 9,683 downwards.
ATAGCAGTGGATCATGTTTGAAAAGCGGCGGCAGGCAAAAGCTGCGACAGACTTTGTTTTAGTGGATCGTCTCTCAAACCTACGAACACACAGACACACACACACACACACGCGCACACACACACGTCTGGATTTGAATTCTTGGTATTAAATCCCTCTTCCACGTCGGCATGACGACCGCAAAAACGTGAATCTGCTGACTTTTAAACGTTGTCAATCAATGCTCATGAAATACACTCATATATACATATACATACGGAAGGTGATTGGTGACTGGTTTACGTTTTTTTTTTAATCCAAGATGTTGTTGTTCTTTTCATGTGTCACCCTCCATATAAGAAGATTACCTCTGAGCTGTGAGAGTTAATGGCCAAGCGAGTCTGTGAGCGCCGCGGACTTGTGAACTTGTCACTGAGAAGTTCTACTGAGCTACTGTGTTAAGAGGATTGTCGGACACTAATCCAAATCAAAAGACGAACCATGTGAACGATTACACCGTGAGACAGATTAGAGACTGACGTTGTGTCTCCAGTGAAGAACGCATTTTGTCTCCGAAAAACAGTGTCTCCGAAAAGATTCGTAAGATCAGAGCACTTACAGCAGTGTGTCTCACACACACACACACACACACACACACACACACACACACACACACACAAGAAAGCCGGCAGTAAAGTTCTTTATAGATAAAGAAACTTGGATTAACCCTTTACCACCCACGGTATCGCTGCTGATGTATTGACGCTAGCATACTTTAGAGTACCGTAGTTATGTGGCTATTTGTGCTATCAGACCGTGTTGAAGGAGCTGGGAGAAGGATTAAACTGTTGATCGGTTGGTGAAAGAGGAGAAGTTGCACTTCACATCCAAGTTGCTGTCATTACGGTAACGATTCACCAGCTTCGGGCTACAGGGCGAATGGGATTACTGATGAACGTTACTTGTTCACACCAGTTAGGGGAACTGAGTGCAACTTCTCAGCTTTCAACTTTTTTGGCACAAATATTCACAGAATTATGGTACTCTAAATTATGCTAGCACAAATGTGGCGCTATTCGATGTCCAAACATGTTGGGACCTGAATCTGAGTGGAGATTTAAGCAGGTTACACACCACAATGGCCACAACCTCTACTGTATATCAAGTATGAGTGAGTGAAGCAGGCAACTGCATCCATCCGTCTCCACAATACGGTTCCAGCACGACTCGACATGACTCATTTTGTTTGTCGTTTCCATCGGGGACACAACCTGGTACCTGCTGCTCTTCTTGGTTACTCCTCCACTGAGGTTCCAAGAAAGCTGAGCTGATACTAAAACATGACGTTCACAGACCGGCTTCTGATTGGCCACTAAAGAGAGAGAGACAACACAAGAACCTACCAGCATATTTATTGACAGTGATAATTCCTCATCACATGCTCACTTAACATGGCTGAAGTGGTGACAAACACACCGTGGTCCGTCAACGAAGTCCAGACGTTTGTGTTTTTGGGGTCTTGTGAGCGCGTCGGAGTGACACGACAACGAGAAAGCAGATCAGAAGTTTCAAGCAAGGTTCATCCCGTAGCTGCTCCGTGTCTCTTCTCTTTGTCTGAGACAAAATTCCTCAAACTGAGCAGCAACTTCACAATCTCCTACATCGTTTTATGGTTTGTGTCGCGTACAAAATGTCGTCACCTGCAGCCGTTGCATCTCATCACTTGTAAATGAAAACAATGTCCCTGGTACCCAGGACAGTCGTGTAGCGCTGGAACTGTGCACTGACCAGTCAAAGGGAAACAGAAAAGACACCTGTTTTCTCTGTCCAGAGTCCACAAACGCTATTTCCAGTTTGCTACCTCCTTCCATTCATTCTACACCTTCTTCCTCAGAACCCCTCGTCAGTCCGTCGTCCGTCCGACCGGATGAAACACCTGCAGACGTCTGTCGACACCTCGTCTTTCCTTCTGTGTTCCCCGTCTGAGGATGTCAGGTCAGCTGGGCGTTCTGCTCACTTTCCCGTCGATCAGCGGCACTCACAGACACATTTCTGTGCAGGCGCTCGCACGCTGTCATCGCACACAAACACAGAAGCACTCTGCTGGGAGGGTGGAAGTTGAGTGACACTTCAATTCTTCCCCCGTTTTACAAAAAGCTCTGTGCTCACACTGAGCCGTCAAATTCAATTTAACGAGATCAGTTAGCAGGAAAACACAGGGTTTGTTTGTTTGTTTTTTTTTCCTGAAGATGACAGGAGGAAATTAGAGGAGAGAGTGTTTTTCTGACTCTCAGCTGGAGTAAAACAGCTTGATCAATGAAAGTGAAAGTGAAGGTGATTGTAAATGTTAACCCAGGGAATGTGCTGTTATGACTTTACAGTGTTTAGTGGGGGTCAAGTTGTGGCCCGGCGCCTCTGAAAACATCAGCAATTAACCCGATAAAGTCGAGCTTCCTTCACTTCAGAGGAACAGGTAGTGTGAAACAATGCACTAATGGAAAGAATATAGTCGTGTTGCACATTAAATTATACAGCAGAACCTGGGCTACAAGAAGCCGTGTGCCACGGAGTCAAGCCGCTCGCCACATTTCTGTCTCTACCGCTGTGGAACGTCACGTTAAACACACAAACAACCTCTGAAACGACACAGATTCCAAACATATAAAAACTCTTTTCGTTATGGGTATGACATTTTCTAACAGAGGACTGAATAGCTGAGGGCTAGAGGGGGTAAAAAACCGCCCAGGTGAATCCGTAGGAACATTTTGTCCACGTGAACCAGCGTTTTGGAGTGAATATGGTCATTTTTGAAGACGTTTGTGGGGGTTTACATCCATGGGTGTCGAGTTTTGTTTGAAATGTGATGTGGACAGAGAAGCTTCCTGAAAGGCCCAAACTATTCTCCGCCATCTTTGTTTCCATCACATGCTTCATTGCTGTGTCTCTAATCTCATGATTCTATACTAAAACTGAGTATTTTGAGTACGTAAGTAAATTCACACTGCACGAGTACCTTGCGCCTCACGGACTCCTTCTTATTGATGTAGAAATGACGTACGTTTCACTTTTCATAGGGTCGGACACCAGTGGCACCACGGGGGACATCACCCGATGGAATCCAGGCCAATGCTAACATTAGCTTGTTAGCTAGTTAACCGCAGCACATTTTCAGGCAGTGACATTGTTGCGTACGTTTGGTGCTTGTGTGTGATAATCTGTCGTCTTCATTGTAACAGTTTGAGGTTTAAGATGGGAGGTCCGAGGCTTGATGGGTTGTAAATATTCACAAAATGTGGCAGCTAGCGTATCAGCAGTAAGTTTCATGTTCATGTCCAGTGCGTGACGGCGCTGTTTAATCTGAGACTGTACTACTCGGTCGAAATGTGCGCACTCCATGAGTCAGTACAAAATGTGCTTAGTGTCCCAGAAAGAAGTGTAGTAACAGAAGTATGAGATTTAAGACACAGCACATGTTTGTGGTGTGTTACAGCGCCACTCACAGGTCTGGAGGATGTACTACAGCGTCTGACCTGGTTTTACGTGGACACACACATTTCAAGTTTGATGTTGATTTGAGTTATTTATTGTAATACATTGCCAACCAACAGACGGACAAGAGCACAATGACGATAAAAACACAATAATGTCTGGGACTTATTTCCATTGTGGTCCTCTACACAAAACTCAGACATAACATTGATACAGAACAATCCATACCAACAGTCATCAGCAATGAAACACAACAATATAACTACAATTATAATACAACTGTAGAACCTTACTGCTTGTTCAAACACAATAAGTCCGTGTCAGTAGAGATTATAATTCATCTTTCTTGATGTGAATTGTCTGTGTTTACACAAAACACTGTGTGGACGTGCTCTCAGAATAAAAAATGGATTGAAAATATGTACAGATGCCAGTAACCAGTCCTGACTGATGAGGACACTCACGTAGGTTCAGACAAGTGTGTCAAAACCAAATGTCCCCTGCCCCTACACACCTGATTCAAATCAGCTGCTCGTTGTCAGACGTCTGCAGAACGTCACAGAGATTGAGGTGATCAGGTGTGCAGGAGCAGCGTGACATCACAAACCTACGAGAACTAACACCCCTGGGTGGAGATATATAAACAGGAAATAAAGTAGAAATGCTGTCAGGTGCACACATGATATTAATTCCAGGTTGTTGCGGTTACTTCTTTTATTGTGAATCCTCTACTTCACGGCAGTTACATTACAACAATCACGGTCGTATACACACACACACACACACGCTGTCTTTGACAAACACGTACACACACGTACACATCTCATCTGCAGTTCCTCTGAATTGTTTTCCTTTTTCAACTAGAGGAACTCAAACAGTTCAGTTATCATGTTGCGTTATCATGTCGTTCTTGTTTGATCATCAAACACAAAACTGCTCTGAAGGCAAAAGAGAAGAAGGAAAGTCCATTTGCATAGACAGCAGATGATAGACGGCAGTTTTACAGTGACAGACAGTAAATATAACGACACACACACACACACACTCTTTGAAAGCCCCTCAGACCTCAATAACAGCTCGACTAATAGTCACTCAGCTGTCTCTGTGATTATTTTTCGTTGGTTGCCATGACTCCACAGAAACATGTCAGTCACTGGCAATTTCCCTCTACTGGCTTGTGTGTGTGTGTGTGTGTGTGTGTGTGTGTGTGTGTGTGTGTGTGTGTGTGTGTGTGTGTGTGTGTGTGTGTGTGTGACTGTCAAAAGTTGAAATTTGTCAGTGTTTCAAATTCCAGTGAGTACTGTCAAACTGCTTTTAAAAATCCTTTAACATATCATTAGCATTCATTCACATACTTCAAAAATCAATTGCAATCAGGAATATTTACATACAGTAAGTAACTGTAATTTAATTTCACATTTGTAATTAAATTATGTAACGCGGTTACATGTGACGGATTACTTTGCAACATTCAGTAATTGTGGGTATACATTTTATTTAAAGAGGATATTTAAGTTTTAAAAAAACTCAATTTCAACAACAAGACAAAATGAAGCCTACAGGACTGTAGTGTTATATTTTGGGTCGGTGTCACCTTGTGTTGTTATGGGTGTGGGCTTCATTACCAGGACCAGCGTGGCGTCCGAAAGGTGCCTGAGATCTGACCGCGTGGAGTCGTGGCTGCCAGCCAGACACAAGGATTTGACATCAGCACTCGCTCTGTTTCATCCCAAAGTCTTTGTTTATGTCAAAACAGTAGTGAGCCCTTTACCCTCAGATTATTCCCTGCTGGGAAGATAAGGACACACACACACACACACACACACACACACACACACACACACACACACACAGCCTGGGAACAGTCCCAGCTCAGTCCAGGGATAAAGAGATTGAGGCATCGAGACAAGAGGCTTGACTAGAAAACCACCCACTCTGGGTGACAGGTGACCAGAGAGATCCGTGTTTGCTGAGTTTGAAATCAGCAGAATAAACGTGTCAGATCAGCCACAGTTCCGAACGGATGAGTTCTGATAAGATACTACGCTCAGGTTCCAAGGAGCTATGAGAGACACACGCACCTATAACACCCATCCTTCCCATAGCACATGTAGGAAAGTCCTTGGTAAAGGCAGTTTGTGAATAGACAAGTGAGTATGTCAAGCTCATTGGGACGGTGGTTTTCAAAGAAAAACAAAGAAAAAGAAAAACACTGATCGTTGTACAGTGGTTAGCATAGCTGCCTTCCTTCAGTGGTAGATGATTCTGTACTGTTATCTGAGGGTTCGAAATCAAAGTGTCTACCAAGACGCGGAACCCCTCAACACAAGTGCATCAGGCATCTGTGAAGCTGGTTAGGGATCAGAAAGTCCCCTTGGCCATTGCTCTGATTGTTCGTACCGCTATCCCATAGTGTGTCGTGGTATGTTGATCTGCATCCGTCTTTGAGTTGAGGAGATCTAATGCTTGTCGCAAGAACCAGAACTTTCCAGACGTGGGTGTGGTTGTACAGGCACAACAGACAGAAACAAACTGAAATTTCCCTGCAGGACGAACGAAAAACCTTCTTTGCACATGTCCGATCACTTTTCTTTCTATAAACACTCACAGTACTGTGGGTCAGTACAACACAGGTATACATCAGGTTTAACACAACTAACCCTTCATACAGTTCATTCCTTCATCTTACAACATCGTGACAAACACCTGATGGACTTACAACGTGACTTTTCTCCTCAAAGGTCACACTCAGTATCCATGCACCCTCCAGTGTAATTACAAATATCTCTGGATTCCGTCGCTAACACACAGGCTGCTGGTGCTGGGCGGTGTCAAAAATCAGATGAGGTGCCTTTCAGCTTCATCAAGTGCTTCTCTACCAGGGTGTAAAGGCACTTCAGCATGAACACATATTCATCTGTGAGTGAGCTCGCGCAATGGGAGAGAATTGCCCTTGATAAATGAACAATTACCAATGATTTTTTGGCAGCACCGATTGACTGATAAAGGCAAACCGCAAAATCAAAACATTTCTCTGACAGCCATTCTAAATTGCTGTTCATCTCGCCCATTGGGGAGGAATGATGGAACGTGGGCTCCCAAGCACCCGTCCATCCATGCTTGAAGTCCCTGGAGGGAAGGGAGGAAAGAGGGAAAAAAAGAATTGCAAGCTTAAGTAAACAGAAGAGAACAAATGAGCTCTGTGACGGCTCAGCAAGCTCTGCCCCCGGTTCGGCCGGCTAAATGCCCGTTCTTTGTCGAAGGCTGAATGGGAGGCTAAATAGCCCTTGAAATCAGAGACACCTCACTGGATGCTCCAAAAGCTTTCATATGCAAATACTAGCCGGGTCAGGATTGGTTCGACACCGCTGGGTGGTGTGCTGGTGGTTGGGTTCCATGTGAAGTCAGAGGAAGAGAACTGGATTTACTGTTCATGGTTTTCACACATAAGAGCCTGTTCACACTGGTTTTGACCAGATTTGTGGTTGTTTTGCTTTGCTACAACTTACTAAGGGATAGGTGTGCATGTGTGTGTGTGTGTGTGTGTGTGTGTGTGTGTGTGTGTGTGTGTGTGTGTGTGTGTGTGTGCA
>CAAKHB010007223.1:43710-62774 GCA_901007665.1 Aeoliscus strigatus | reverse complement strand
CGGGGGGGGGGGGGGGGGGGGGGGGGGGCACATTGCTCAACAGTCTCCCTTCTGTCCCTGCAGGCCCGTGTTCAAAGACGCGTCGGGAACTTTGGACAAAAGCGCTCGCTTCTCGCTGCTTTACAGACAAGACGGCAGCAAGCTGTCGGACGACGACATGTTCAAACTGCTCACTGAGTTCAGAAAGTAAGTTCTCTCTCTCTCTCTGTCTCTGTGTGTGTGAGGTTTTCATTTGTGACTGGAAATGGAGTCAGTTCTCTTCCCAACAGACCGGAGAAAATGGCCAAACTTCCTGTGCTCCTCGGGAATTTGGACGTCACCATTGACAGCGTGGCCCCAGATGTGACCAGTAAACCCACCCCCCCCTCCCAACACAATATGCACAAACCCACTCGTCTGTTTGTCAGCAGCTGACTTGAACCACTCCTTATGTCCTGCCTTAGACTGCGTCACGTCCTCCTACGTCCCTGTGAGAGCGTTCGACGGGAACGGGGCGGGCGGCGCTCTCCTGGAGGTGGAGGAGTTCGTACCCTGCATCGCCAAGTGTTCCCAGCCGTTCACCGTCTATAAAAACCACCTCTACGTCTACCCCAAACACCTCAAGTACGACGGGCAGAAGTCCTTCGCCAAGGTGACTGACGGTTCAGACTCATCGCGTGCTGGTGTTGGACCGCGTCAGGCCGGTTCAGCCAAGAAGCAGAGAATCACACAGCAGCTTCTGATTAATCCACAAACACAGGCCTGCGATTTATCTACGTCAGCTCCTTCCTTTCTTGTTTTAAATGAGCCCTGGCAATCCTCTCCCAGAAACCCCAGAGATTTATCGCGACGACCGTCTGAGACACGGAAGCAGCGAGAGAAGTGTTTGTCAGAAAGAGGGATCTGTTGAAAATGTTCCTGGACAAGGAGTGTACATGGAGCGTGGCAGAGGCCTGCACCCCTCCCTGACACTTGTTCTCACTGTGTCTCCTGCTCAGGCGAGGAATATTGCTGTTTGCATCGAGTTCAAAGATTCGGATGAGGAGGACGCTCAGCCGCTGAAGGTGAAGGTGTCCGTTTTGTTCTATTTAAAGAACGCGCACTCACGTGTGGTGTCTGCTGCAGTGCATCTATGGTCGCCCCGGAGGTCCCCTGTTCACCAAGCGGGCGCACGCCGCCGTCCTTCACCACCAGCAGAACCCCGAGTTCTACGACGAGGTGACGTCTCGTTCGCGTCGACTCTCTCTGTGAAACGACGGCGAGTTCAACCCAGCGTTCTCCGTCCCGCAGGTCAAGATCGAGCTGCCGACTCAGCTGCACGAGAAGCACCACCTTCTCTTCACCTTCTACCACGTCAGCTGTGACAGCAACAGCAAGAAGAAAGACGTGGTGGAGACTCCAGGTGGGCTGCAGCGTCACCCACCACGGTGTGGAGCTCCACACCATGTATAGAGGCTTTTGTCCAACCGGGGGTTTGTTTGTAGCAGGAGGTGACGTTTTCATCACAGGTTCTGTTCTCTCCACTCACACCGATCATATCATTCACCTAAAAATTGGAATATCACGGAAAAGTTGTTTTTTTCCTTTAATACAATTCAAACAGAGGTGCTTTCATATATCTTAGATTCATTCTAACACAACCCGGAGCCTTTTATTCCAGTTTTGATAAATGTGGCATGTAGCATCTCACATTTGAGAGTTGATGTTTAAACTGCACAACTAGTGGTTTACTCAAACCCGACAACATATTGAAGTATGTCGTGATACAGATCTGTCGGCTTCAGTTCATCAACACCAAAACGTTCTTGACAAAAGCCACTGAGGTTTTCCACGATTTCTGATTTGTTGAGATGCACCAGTAACCGTCCAGCAGCCTGTCTGCCCAACGCTTTGTTTAATATATACAGAATAGGTCTGTTGCCTAGCAACTGCGGCTGTAGCCATGCGGTCCACAGGCAGAGGCTGCGTGAAGATGGTTGTTTGGATTTTCCTCTCGACCGAGCGCGAGTTCCACGCCGTATTAACCCGGCTTTGTTCCCGCAGTGGGCTCGGTGTGGCTGCCGCTCCTTCGAGAGGGCAGAGTCATCATGAACGAGCAGCAGCTGCCCGTGGCCGCCAACCTGCCTGCGGGATACCTCAGCTGCCAGGAGGTTTCCAACAAGGTACCGAGCATCCCCTGACCGTCTGTACTTCTTTTAGGCCCTCGGCATCAGTAACTTCTTTAATCGTATCGGCGTCTAAAGTCCGACATCACAATCGTTTCCCTTCCTGGTGAAAGAATTCAAGGGTGAATGTGGTTGTTGTGGAACACCTTCCTTCCTTCCACCATCCCGACACACACCTGCTATCGTCTGATTTCTCCGTTAAATCACAGTGCAGATGTGATTCACGTTGTTATTCTAGCACTCCGGCTTGGAGATAAAGTGGGTGGACGGAGGGAAACCGCTGTTCAGAGTCTCCACACATCTGGTTTCCACTATTTACACCCAGGTGAATAAATCCATCCTTTGTCTCTCCCCCAAGTACATCATTGGAATGATGTAAGGTACAACTAAAAGCACAAATGTTTTGGGGGGTTTGTTTGTAGGATCAGCACTTGCACAACTTCTTTCACCACTGTCAAAGCATGGAGAAGTCGGAACAGGCTCCTGAGGGGGGGCTGGTGAAATTCCTGAAGGTTTGTTATTTGTGATGCCTCAACGAAATGAGAACACACCCATGAGTCATGTCGCAGAAGATATTCCTCAGCTCCCGTCGTGACGGGCTGCTGTCTCCTTTCACTCGTTTCTTTGCAGAGTCTTCATGCAATGGAGGGACACGTCATGGTCAACTTCCTGCCCACCATCCTCAACCAGCTGTTCTGTGTCCTCACCAGAGCCACGCACGAGGATGTGGCCGTCAACGTGACGAGGCAAGCACACGACAGACGTTAAAAAGATGTAAATGGAGCTTCAGAACTTGACTGTGGACCCCAGGTCAGTTTCTAAACGGCTCTGTCGCTGGTGACACTGGCGATGGGCAAACCAGTTCTGTTAAGTGGACTGAATCTGAAGAAAAGATTCGTTCAAAAGATTCGTTCAGTGCCATGCGCACCAGTTCGTGCATGGACCGTTCCCTCGCAGTCAGAGGACCAGAGGGTGAGATCAGGGGGTCCGAACTCTCACCTTTAATTAACATGAGCAATCATTTCTAACTTTGAACTCTGCAGTCAGTGAGTCGGTCATTCACCCCAAACATTTGTTCTCTCGAACTAACCCTTTGCGACCGGTACACCTGTACCTGTGACACCTGTCACAAAAGTCTGTTGAAACTCTCTGCTGTCTGTCAGCAAAGTCAAAGAGAAGTTTGATCTGTCGGTAGAAAAGGACTTTGACGTGGTTCTCGACCCTCCCAGCAGCAGATTCCCCCGTTTCCCTTCAATAGCCTCGTGTGAGTGTGTGTGGATGCGTCTTTGAAGTTGTAGGAAATGTGCAAATGCCAGTGCCAGTGGACAAATGAAATCCCCATGTTTGTCTCTGTGGTCTCATCCAGCCTCTTCCTCCTCCTCCTCCTCCTCCTCCTCCTCCTCTTCCTCTGATGTTTCACCTCAGGGTGATGGTCCATGTTGTGGCGCAGTGCCATGAAGAGGGGCTGGAGCACTACCTGAGGTCCTACATCAAGGTGCAGTCAGTCTGCTGGAGCCATTCCCGCTGACAAGACACAAATTATCTCTGCTCTGAAACACCTGTCCCCCCTTGTCTCCAGTTTGTCTTCAAACCAGAGCCTTCCTCCTCCCTCAATGTGAAAACGGTCAACGAGGAGCTGGCCAAAGCCATGACGGCCATTCTGAAGCCGTCCACCGACTTCCTGACCAGCAACAAGCTGCTGAAGGTGACTGCCCTGTCTTTCCTTTCCTGTCCGTCCTCACCTGCAGTCGTCGGCAGTATCTTCGCTTCCAGTTTCCTAAAAACTTAGTTTGTTAATCCTAAAATGAGGAAAAGTCTGCAGACTTTGATCTTCATGAATTTTTATTAATGATCTTATTTTACCTCCTTTTGCCGTTATTGCTGACTGGATTTGCTTTGTTTCTTCTTTTCAGGATTAAAAATCTCAGAATGTTCACTCAACCTGCTTTCTGGAAATATAAGACCTTTGTAGGAGACATTTACCAGACTGTTTCATCCCTTTGACACCTTTAGGAAGCTTCCTTGGTCGAGTTGTTTTGAAATAGCCGCTAACTCACTCTCTTTTGTGTTGCAGCACTCCTGGTACTTCTTTGAGGCTCTGGTGAAATCAATGGCTCATTATCTTATGGAGAGCGGCAAGGTCAAAGTGGGTGTTGGCGTTCGTCTCCCACCTCACCTGACATTCTCAGAAACAGTCTTTTTAATCCAACTCCATCGTTCTTTTCCAGCTCTCCAGGAACCAGCGTTTCTCAGCGTCCTTCTACCACGCCGTAGAAACCCTGGTCAACATGTTGATGCCGCACATCACCCAGAAGTACAAGGACAACCTGGATGCAGCTCGCAACGCCAACCACAGCCTGGCGCTGTTCATCAAGGTCTGCAGCGTGGATGAAACCTCACCTTCCCTGATGGCGGATGGTTTTGTTGAAGTGTTTCACTTTGTCGTTCAGCGCTGCTTCACCTTCCTGGACAGAGGATTCGTGTTCAAGCAGATCAACAACTACATGAACTGCTTTTTGCCTGGAGATCCCAAGGTTGTTTTTTTTGTTTGTTTTTAAAGTTCTTATCATTTCTCACTTTAAAAGCGGCTGAAAAAAACAAACCCATCTTCTCTCACCTCCCTGCCAGACTTTGTATGAGTTCAAGTTTGAGTTCCTGCGGGTGGTTTGCAGCCATGAGCATTACGTCCCTCTGAACCTGCCGATGCCGTTTGGAAAAGGCCGCATCCAGCGCTTCCAAGGTACAAAAATGTCATTCGGTCATTTCCTCGTCGTTGAATGCATTCTCTTCACCGAATCCCCTTTGTGTCTGTCGATGCTGGCGGCAGATCTTCAGCTGGACTATTCTTTGACTGATGACTTCTGTCGAAACCACTTCCTGGTGGGCCTGCTGCTGAGGGAGGTGGGCGGGGCCCTCCAGGAGTTCAGGGACGTCCGTCAGATCGCTGTCCAGGTGCTCAAGGGGCTGATGATCAAACACACCTTCGACGACCGCTACGCTGCCAAAGTAAGTCCTCCAAGCGCCGGTCGGCCTGCTTGGGATGTCGCGTCTCCACGGAGACCGAAGCTTGACGGCTGTTTGTCTGTGCGTCGCTTCAGAGCCAACAGGCCCGGCTGGCCACCCTCTACCTCCCTCTGTTTGGCCTGCTCCAGGAGAACGTCTACAGACTGGACGTCAAGGAGTCAGCCGCCATCAGCAGCCACAGTGTAAGCCTGGTGGTGAACTACGGAACAACAGCACATGAGTCACATTCATGGAGCAACACTCCAAATTACCAGTGACCAAAGAAGAGGGTCACTAATCAAAACGTAGAACTTTTCAAAATCAAAGACTGACAGACCAGCTGCTGGACGGTAATGCAGTGTGAACAATGAATGTCCCCTCTGCCGTCCAGCATTATGTTACTGTGAGCAGCTCCATGATGGACCCACAGCAGCACCAGGGTGCCCTCTGCTGGCATAAGTAGGTCACTAACTAGACTCATGCTTCAGGTATAATTAAACAAAGGATATTTTGCTCCATGAACACCTGTTACGTACCTGTGACTGCTGGGGTCAGAAATTACTGCGATGCGTGTATGAACACAATCTTCTGAGTTGATTTAAAAATTGAAAGACAACTTTGGTGGTGAGAAGTCTGTTGTCTGTCTTCAGAACATGAGGGAGGACTCACTGGTGCCGATCTCCATGGTGACGCCTCAGAAACCTGGAAGCTGCGTCGAAAACGCTCTGCACAAAGACGTGTTCGGGGTCATCTCTGGAACAGGTTCGTGTCTCCCCTCCTTCTTATCTGAGTCATACGAGTCAGTGCACGACTCCTCTGCCCAAACGTGCCTCCGTCTGCTCTGTCACGGCAGCGTCCCCTCACAGCTCCACCCCCAACGTCAGCTCGGTCCACCAGGCGGGCTCCAGAGGCTCTCTGGTCTCCACCGACTCTGGAAGCAGCTTGTTGGACAGAAGCAGTGACAAGACAAACTCCCTGGAGAAGGTAAAGGGATCCACGGCCTGACTGACCCGCCTCTCGGTGGCACAGTCATGTTTCATTCAGAGGTGATGAGCAATGAGTTCTATGTGTCTCTGAAGGCACGTCGTCTTTCCCACACAAACGCTCTCATGAGTCTCAGTGTCTTCACACCTGTTTAACGTTTTATGGTTCCAACATTTTCATTTCTATGGACGCTAACATGAATGTGTAATTAGCGGCAGGGGATGCGCCCGTGTTGGACGCGGTCTCATCTCCATTTCTGTTGACATGTTTGCTCAGCTTTATTATTTGCCCTCTTGCACCTCCACGCCTTCCCTCCAGAGCTCCCACTCCAGCCCCACTCCTTGCTCTGTCCCCTCCCAACTCCATCCGTTGGAGAAAATAACCCGAAGGCACTCGCTCGACGAGCCCCTTCTCCTCTCCGACCCCAAGAACCGAGCCCCACCCCTGAACCGTGCCAGCAAGCGGGCCACTGTGGACTTTTCCTCCCTCTCTGTGGCGCTGCCCGATAAACCCGCTGCAGGCCGGACGGGTCAAGGACTAGGCAGAGATGTGGAAAATGGACCTGGACAAGTATTTTCCCTCCTGTTGTGTCCTGGACATGATTGCACAGAGTCCAACCAAATGTGTTTGTCAGTGTCTCCTGCTGAGGGACATTTGGTTCTCAGACACTTGCAGTCGTCCCCCTGCTGATGTGTCCTCTGAGTGTCCCTCATCAGGGAGTGTGTGCCTTGCTGCTGTTTCTTCCCTTACATTCTGGTGTGTGTCCAGTTATGCTCCCAAAACATTGCTGCGACCTTCTTTCTTCTTTCTTAAAGTCTGACCTTTTTTTTTTAAATTTGTAATTATTCCACATCATGGACACTACAAAGCAAGATCCACCAGACCTGGGCCACACCACGTCATTCCCTGGTGGAAAAGGGTCAGAAAGAAGAAAGTCTAAAGTGGTAGAACACATAGGTGGTCTGTCAGTCAACTCATTCCACTAAAACGTGAGAGAAAACAGTGTACAACAACTCACCATCTTCAGTCAACGAACAACCAGAACAACACTCGATGGTCTTTGATATGATTTCAGAAGTAATGACAGACTTTTTTAGCTTTGTTTTCTGGTAGTTTGTGCTAAGAGGGATGCCTGGTGTGAGTTTTACCTTCTGGCTACTTTGTCGTCTGATGCTGACAACATGCTGACGTTCTGTCCCCTCGCTGTGCCAGAACCAGAACCAGAACCAGAACCCGTGTGCTTCGGCTCTGGGCAGCACAGTGCTGCGCTGCGACAAACTGGACCGTGACGAGATCAAAAACCTGCTCATGTGCTTCCTGCACGTCCTGAAGAGCATGTCAGAGGGTAGGAGAGCGTGGCTGTCCCAGCCTGCTTGGGGCTGTGGTTCTTTCTGACCCGTCTCGTCCTTCCTTCACCCTCAGAAGCCCTGTTTGCCTACTGGAACAAAGCAGCCGCCTCGGAGCTCATGGACTTCTTCACATTAGTGGAGTAAGTAGACAAGGAACAATGTGTCTCGTTCTTCTTTCTTTTCAGTCTTCTTTGTTTTACTTTTACTTTGAACATGTACACCTGAGCTGCTCCCTGTGTCTGTCCCCCACAGGGTCTGTCTGCACCAGTTCAGGTACATGGGGAAGAGATTCATCGCCAGGTAGAGTCGCTCTGCCCAAGAATGTTCTAGAAGGCTTGAACCAGACTGAACGTCAACCACTAATTCAGTCTCTGACTTTGCAGTCATGTCCTTGATTGTCTTTCAACCCGTTTGACTTTGCTTTGTTCTCTCATCAATAACGCTGCTGGCAAGTTGTTTTATGGTTAATATGACGGCTCTGCCCCCCCCGCATGGGTAAGAAACATGTCTCTCCCTCCCTTGTTCCCTCCGTGCATGATGCTTCCTTTCCTAATGACGCGTCCTCGTCCTCTCTCTGATTTAAATCAAAGTCGTCACCTGACACGTCTGTACGAACATTTTCTCTGCTTGTCTTCTCACAGGAGCCAAGAGGGGGCGGGGCCTGTCGCCTCAGACAGGAAGTCTCTGACTCTTCCTGCGTCTCGTAACAGGGCGGGGATCCTGCACGCTCGCCTGCAGCAGCTGGGCCCGCTGGAGAACGCTCACACGTTCAACAACAGTAAGCTGCCCTGTTGGAGCAAACAGTGGGGATGTTGTCGCTGCCATGGCAACGTTGGGGCTGCGTCATGGACCTGAAAGGATCGCGGAAAGGATGTAGTCATTGTAGCTGAGAAAGTGGTTCAGAGCAGGGGTGTTGATGTCAGGTGGGATGGGGTGGGGGGGGCGCGCACACCACTTTTTGTCAATAAAATGAAATGAGGACATGAAACTATGACAGTGATGGTGGAGTCGGTTCAGTCATGGTTCTTTTCCACGACACAGTCCCAGTACGACCAGACAGAGAACAGAGACTGATTCACTCTTCAACGGACAGAGATCAATGAGCTGTAGCTCCGTTAGAAGCATCTAGAACCTTTTTTAAATCATCTCCGCCATTCAACGGTCAAAGGTCGCAGACTCTTGAAAAAATACTTGCTAATCATGTGCGCCGATAAACACCAGCCCAGCATGAGCAGGAATGATATTTATGGCTCCAGTAAAGTGCTATCTCCCCGGCGGCCTTGTGTCTTCCAGTGTACACCCACACAGAAGCAGACGTGAGCAGCCAGTGTCTGCTGGAGGCCAACGTGTCCACGGAGGTCTGTCTGACGGCGCTGGACACGCTCAGCATCTTCATCATGGGATTCAAGGTGGCAACTGTGACCTCAGTCGACCCGCCACGCCCCCCGGTGGTTTTAATCACGCTCTGGTTCTCCCGTGTCCTCAGACCCAGCTGAATTCGGATCTCGGTCACAACCCCCTGATGAAGAAGGTTTTCCAGGTGCATTTGTGCTTCCTGCAGATCCCGCAGTCTGAGACTGCGCTCAAACAGGTCTTCACCTCGCTCAGGACCTTCATCTACAAGGTGAAACACCTCCCCCCTGGAGTTCCCTGAGGACTCGGACTTCTCTTACCCGTTCCTCCCCCTCATGTCGTCCCCTCCTCCAGTTCCCCTGCACGTTCTTCGACGGCCGCGCCGACATGTGTGCCTCTCTCTGCTACGAAATCCTCAAGTGCTGCAACTCCAAGCTGAGCTCCATCCGCAGCGACGCCGCCCACCTCCTCTACTTCCTCATGAAGAGCAACTTTGACTACACGGGCCGCAGGTCTTTCGTAAGAACGCACCTGCAGGTAGGTTGGTGTGCAGATCACGGCTTCTGGCCCCCGTCGGTTGCGTCTCATTTCTCCCGGGTCGTCTCAGGTGGTGATCGCTGTCAGTCAGCTCATCGCCGACGTCATCGGCATCGGCGGCACGCGTTTCCAGCAGTCGCTCTCTATCATCAACAACTGCGCCAACGGCGACAAGAGCATCAAGGTGAGTCCTGATCTAAGTGCCCGTGGGCCCTCCGACCTGACGCCGCCGTGTCTCGCAGCACACAGCGTTTTCGTCAGACGTGAAGGACCTGACCAAGCGCATCCGGACTGTGCTGATGGCCACGGAGCAGATGAAGGAGCACGAGAACGACCCGGAGATGCTCGTCGACCTCCAGTACAGTTTGGCCAAGTCGTACACGAGCACGCCGGAGCTGCGCAAGACCTGGCTGGACAGCATGGCGCGCATCCACAACAAGAACGGGGACCTTTCTGAGGTGAGTCATCACCAAGGGGGACGACATCGGGCTACCCCCAGTGCCTTCATTAAAAACCTGACTGTTTCACCTGCAGGCAGCCATGTGCTACGTGCATGTCGCCGCCCTGGTGGCTGAGTACCTGTGGAGGAAAGGTGAGATCTTCAGAGACAAACATTGACTTTGAGGGTTAGGGTCGGATGACGAGTGACGTCATCGCGGACGGGCCTCGATCAGCGGTTCCCTTTATCAGCGCAGCACCCACCAAGTAAAGGTGGACTGCTCTTTTGACCTTTGCTCTTCAGCTGGGAAGTCCAAGCACAGTGCACACACACTCGGTCAAATTCCACCACGCACCTTCCTCCACCAGTTGAGCACGTGTCCGCGGCTCGTCGTCTCTTCCTCTCAGAGAAAACGTAGCTGTTTTAATGTCTAAAATGAAAAGATATTTTAAAAAACAACAACAACAAAAACCACATATCCTTTGTCAGCAAAGACTCAAAGAACGTAAATATGTTCTCGGTCAGTGTCATTCGTTGTGAGGAAGTGAACTGATGTGATGTAACGTACGTGTGTGGCTGGATGAAGGGATGTTCAGGCAGGGCTGCTCTGCCTTCCGTGTCATCACCCCCAACATCGACGAAGAGGCAGCCATGATGGAGGATGTCGGCATGCAGGATGTTCACTTCAATGAGGTACTTTTTTTTTCTTTTTTCTTTTGAATTCCTGCTGCTGCGTCACGTGTCACAGCGACCGTGTGTGAAGAGCTCTTATCTCCGGGGGATGATTAGCGATTCGCTCTCTGGCACTGACGACAGCAACCGGCCGCATGTGTTGTTTCTGTCATCAAATGATCAAATGTGACTCCTGACGCCTGTTGTCTTCTGATAATCCTTCAAAATGAAAGCGACGACTAGAGAACACGTGAGCGTGGCATCATTGTCACAGTCGGAGACACTTGTGATATATTGGAACATATATTCTGAGAAAATATTTTTAAAATTAGCAGTTGATGATGTGTACAGTTTACTTGTACCATGCAAAGATATAGAAACAGAAGTACAAGGTATAGGCCTTATTCACTTTTTACAGTCAACATTATTTTGTCGTCTGTGGTCGTGGAAGACGCAAACAGCAAATGGAGTTGAGTTGCGTCTACTGAGGTGGAGTTTAGAGCCGACGTGATTGGCCCAGAGGTCGTCAGGGAGACGGGATGAACAAACGGACGCAGTCGGGACGAGGACATAATGACACTTCTGCTGGAAAGAGCTGCCGTGTTAGTGAAGATGTTGATTGCAACTCGCAGAAAGCCGCGGTCACATGTCACATGTGAGTAAACCTCACCATGTGTGCCTTGAAAAAAAAGGAAACGCTGGTTCATTTCCTCTCCCATCTGCCGTCCGCCTAGAGCCGCTAATGCTCTCCTTCAGGGCATTAGAGCCTCCTGGGCAAACAAGATGCTGAACCGGTCACACGTCATAAAAGTGACACTGCGGGAAAAGGTGTGTGTGATGTGTTTGTTTGTCCAGGAGGTGCTGATGGAGCTGCTGGAGGAGTGCGCCGACGGCCTCTGGAAGGCTGAGCGCTACGAGCTCATCGCAGACGTCTACCGGCTCATCATTCCCATCTACGAGCAGCGGCGAGACTTTGAGGTGAACGGCGGGTCACAGGGGTCACACGCCCCATAGAACGTTTGCCTCTACATCCACTGCGCTTGCACGTCAGGGAATAAACAGGGAGTGTTTGCTGTGTGTGGAACAGAAACTGACCCACCTGTACGACACGCTGCACCGGGCCTACACCAAAGTCATGGAGGTGATGCACACCGGCAAGAGGCTGCTGGGCACGTACTTCAGAGTGGCCTTCTTCGGACAGGTAGGGGTCAGAGTTCATCCACGCCTTCATCCATTCAGACACTAAATCCACTGTCTAATAGAGATTTCCCTCCTTTTTCCTGCCTCATCCAAGGCTGCGGTGAGTGATTAGAGGTTCTAAATGTGTGTGTCGTTCTGTGGAGATCTTTGTGTTTTCAAGTACTAGTACGCAGACAACGCGGTGAAGAGCGTCGGTGTTCTTTAAAGCCCGTGGACTCTGCGTTCTGACCGCCTTCCTCTCCTCAGGGCTTCTTCGAAGACGAGGATGGAAAAGAATACATTTACAAGGAGCCAAAGTTCACGCCGCTGTCCGAGATCTCCCAGCGGCTGCTCAAGCTCTACTCCAACAAGTTCGGCCAGGAGAACGTCAAGATCATCCAGGACTCTGGCAGGGTGGGAGCGCACGGCTGCGGCAGTGTGTCGTCTCGCCGTCTGAGAACACGTTACAGTGGTGTTTCAGGTCAAAGTTCACAGGCTGCACCCAGCAAAGTCACTGTTACGACAGAACCCCACGCCTTCAGTCACTGTGACCTGTGACCTTCTGACCTGTGCTTGAACCGTAACAGTAACAAATTTCTAATCAAGCAAAAAATATTTGTCTTGTGTGATTTAATTCACTGGTTGAAAAAAAAAAAAAAATCAGCTTTGACATTACGGTAACATCCAGCCATTTCTTCTGCGGCCAAAGGTGAACCCGAAGGACCTGGACTCCAAGTATGCCTACATCCAGGTGACCCACGTCACCCCGTACCTGGAGGACAAGGAGCTGGAGGACAGGAAGACAGACTTTGAGAAGAGCCACAACATCCGCCGCTTTGTGTTCGAGACACCCTTCACAGTGTCGGGCAAGAAGCAGGGGGGGGTGGAGGAGCAGTGCAAACGGAGGAACATCCTCACCAGTAGGTTTCACGCCTGGAGAACGTCCTTCTGTCTGTGGCATGGATCACCATGGTAACACACACTTCAGAGCAGCACCCAGTGACGCAGGCATATGTGGAAACCCCACTGAGATGGGTCATCATGACATGACAGCCACAGACAAAACACATGCATGAACGTGAGTAACGTGCGTTAGCATCAAACGCCTGAAACGCCAACGAGATAAAAGCCGCGGCTGGTTATTGCTGCACGTTTGTCCCAAAGTTCAGCCGTTATCTTTCCGCAGTCACCGCAGATAGCGATGGAGTTGACTGCCGTACAGTCCGGGCGTCGTTTATTCATCATTAGGATTCTCTATAACACCCCCCCTCCCCCGCAGCCACCCACTGTTTCCCCTATGTGAAGAAGCGCATCGCCGTGATGTACCAGCACCAGTCGGACCTCAGTCCCATCGAGGTGGCCATCGATGAGATGAGCGCCAAGGTGGCGGAGCTGCGGCTGCTGTGCTCGGCCTCGGAGGTGGACATGATCCGCCTGCAGCTCAAACTGCAGGGCAGCATCAGCGTTCAGGTACGCACGTTCCCCCGTCCGGGTGTGTGTGAACGAGGGGCGGTACGTTTCCTTCTTCAATCTCGGGCCACTCTCCAGGTCAACGCCGGCCCCCTCGCTTACGCCAGAGCGTTCCTGGACGACGGTGGTGCCAAGAAATACCCCGACAACAAGGTCAAACAGCTCAAAGAGGTCTTCAGGTACCGACAGCGACACAACACCTCATCCGCAGTCGGACGCCACTTTCAGCCTGTCGCGTCTTTTCTCTCAGGCAGTTTGTGGACGCCTGCGGCCAGGCCCTCTGCGTGAACGAGCGTCTGATCAAGGAGGACCAGCAGGAGTATCACGACGAGATGAAGGCCAACTACAGGGATCTGAGCAGGGAGCTGTCCAGCATCATGCACGAGCAGGTACGTGAGTGCGTGACGCCGTCGGTTCGTGACCGACGCTACTAACCAGCTGCTCTCTGCCTTAACCTCCTCCTCCTCCTCCTCCTCCTCCTCCTCCTCCTCCTCTTCGTCTCCTTGTGCTGGCCGGCACAGATCGGATGGTAAAGCTGTCTTTTTCTTTACATAAATCTGTGATTGAAGCCAATGTTCACGCCGCACGCTCAAGAGAACATATGGTTCCAGATCAGCCCGTTGGAGGACGGCGCCAGAAGCACGCTGTCTGACTCCATGGGCATCTTCAACGCCATTAGTGGCACGCCGACCAGCGCCAGCCCTCCTGGCTCCGCCCCCGTGCTCTGAGGACGCTCCACGCAGGAACTCAAACGTCCACTTCCTTCAGCTCCGCCTTCATCGTCCTGTTTCCTGCGGAGAGTCGATTATTTTTCGGGCTGTGACTCTCAATGCATCTGTTTCTTTGTGTGAAGCTGAAGAATTACTCCAGCATCCACGTGGAGGGACTTATGTACGGTATTTGTATTTGGGTTCTTCCACTGTATTTTCACATGTTTCTGTTCCGTTTACCGCCTCCTTCTGTGTCCACATCCATTTTCATCTCAAGTACCTTGTCAGCCTTTTTTTAAAATTCCGTTTTAGACCAAAAGATGATGTAAAGGAACTGTCTTAAGCCAAAAACGACAACTGTATCACCTATTTTCTGTAAAGAAAAAAAAAAACAAGTGTGCAATATTTTCTATTGTTCTTAAGACCTAGGATGCAGAAACCCACTCTTGCCAAAAAGTGTGCTGTGCAAGATGAGGGGAATCTACTTTGTGTGTCTTCTCCTGTCATGTACAGTAACGTCTTTTATTATCTGTGAGTTAAATTTGTACGTCATGTAAATATTTTTACAACTCAGTCAATAAAATCTGATGATTTCTTCTTTTATGTCACGTTTTGTTTCCTAGTAACTTTGGTTATTAGTTATTTGGTTAGTTACTAGTAGCATACACCGGTGTCTGTTGACAAAGATGTCTTTATTGATGTCGTCTGTCATCTTTATTACTTATTTTTACTTCAGTTCAGGCGCTGTGACGGAATCGCGCAGCTTATTTGACTATTAACACTCAACTGTGTGTGTGTGTGTGTGTTTTATTTGGTCAAACACACAGTAACCTAACCTTTCATTTCCTGTCTTTATCACCCACAACTTCACTGTAGCCATGTTCAAACAGGGCGTGGACTTGTTGCAAGCGCAGACTTCTTTGCTGTTTTTTTATGAGTCAGGTGGGAAAGGAAGTCCAACAGCTGAGCTGACAGATCTTCCATCTTTATCTGTGAGACAAGGCCGTCTCCTTGGAGCTGTAAAGTAGTTAGTGACTCACACACACATTTAAATGGAACGTGTGAACCTGCAGCATCGGTGGGCGTCGGTCGAGCTCAGGTGTGATGGGAGGTGATATAAGAACCTCCCGGTGGACAGAGGTCACTAGTCTCCATCAGAGAAGGGATCTCATGTCACAGCGGCCATGGCAGGTGAGTTCCACCTGGCAGAGCAATTCCATCTATTACATTTGTCTGCGAGTTGTAAATCAAATAAATCTTGAATGTTTAATTCATAATTCAAACCAAATGCCCCTCCAGGGATGAGTACACTATTTCTGGTTTTGTAGATCCATTTGTAATAGTCCATTTGTAATCCGTAATAATACTTAACAGAAATACATCTAATGTGAATCTTATTATTTGAATTTTGTTTTGCAGATAAAGCAAAGAAGTCAAAAAGTGTAAGTCCGGCTATGATTTTTTTTTTTTTTTTTTTTCTCTTTTTACAGCTCTGAAACGACACTCTGATAAGAACGCATTCATCAAATAATTCAAATAATTCGACAGTGTATCGTTAAAATAGCAATTAAAGCAAACAAAGGGTCAAGGGTTGGGGCAGCTTTTTTTCATTTGAAATTGTCACGTATGTTCATCTTGTTTCATACTTCTAACATGGAGTCGTCTAATCCGACATCAGGTCACCATCTGCGGCTACCCACTCAGCATCTTCTTCATCGTGGTCAATGAGTTCTGTGAACGTTTCTCCTACTATGGCATGCGAGGTGAGAGTTGACATGCTGCTTTGTGTGCATGTGTATTTTGTTCCGTTTAGTTGACACCGACACCCGACATTCACTAGAAGGCCCTTCACTGTTACAGCATCAGTTTTTATTGCCGTGTCCGGTGTTTCACGTTATCTCCCCTCTCTCCCGACGGGCTGCAGCCGTGCTCGTGCTGTACTTTAAGTACTTCCTGAAGTGGGATGATGACTTTTCCACCACCATCTATCACACGTTTGTGGCTCTGTGTTACCTGACGCCCATACTGGGAGCCATCGTGGCGGACTCCTGGCTCGGCAAGTTCAAGTACGTTTCAGTTTCTGCAGCACGTGGCCTTTGCCAACCGACGTGTGATAAAATCCATAAACTGTTTGTGTGCTGTCAAGGTTCGTCTCTGGATTTTATCTCTGTTATCTTTATCTGACCCTGAGCCACGCCTCTTTCTGTCCCCGTGCAGAACCATTGTTTACCTGTCCATCGTGTACACGCTGGGGCAGGTGATCATGGCTGTAAGCGCCATCCATGACATCACAGACGCAAACATGGACGGCACCCCCGACAACATGACCTTCCACGTGTAAGCGCGTCTCCCACCCGTTTGCCCGGCCGACACGGACAGACGCTGACACCCTGTGCTCCTCCTCAGAGCTTTGTCCATGGTGGGTTTGCTGCTGATCGCCGTGGGAACAGGAGGCATCAAACCCTGCGTGGCGGCGTTCGGCGGAGACCAGTTTGACGATCATGAGGTCAGAGGTCGCCCCTCTTTCTAACCATTCACACACTTAGTTTCATAGTTCAGCTGACGCAAACAAACACGTGAACTGTGACCTTCTGCATTCATGGAGGGTATAAATATTATCTCCCACAGTGATTAAAGTCTCCTCACTCAGTTAACTAATAACTAATCACCACAGAGGTCCTCCAGACAGTATGTAGGATCTGGACGGAGGGCTTCATCTCCGTTTGTCCTTCCTGTGTCTACAGGAGAAGCAGAGGAGCACCTTCTTCTCCATCTTCTACCTGTCCATCAATGCAGGCAGCCTGCTGTCCACCGTCATCACCCCCATCCTCAGAGGTCGGTCAGGGCCCTGGGGTTGATCACACAGCATGAAATGTGCTGAATGTAAACTGCTCGTTCGGTGTGTGTGTGTGTGTGCGTGTCTGTGTGTGTCTGTGTGTGTGTGTGTTGTCCAGCTCAGGAATGTGGGATCCACTCCCAGCAGAAGTGTTACCCTCTGGCCTTCGGCGTCCCTGCTGCTCTGATGGTGGTGGCCCTGGGTGAGAACTCACTGCACAGTTCTCCTGCCTCCCCCCTCGCCTTCTGGGACATGAGTTGTTTGGTTCATGCCTGTGTGTCTGTCTGCAGTTGTGTTTATCGCTGGAAGTGGAATGTACACTAAAAACGCCCCTCAAGGGAACATCATGGTGAAGGTCTGCAAATGCATCGGGGTACGTAGCTCCTTGAAAGCTTCTTTCTCACTGTCTGTAATGCACGAAGTGGCCACCAGGGGGCTCTGAACTCCTCCATGCTCTGTTGCAACTGTGTCCTTCACAAAACATGTAAAAAGAGACATGTGCAGAGAAATGTAAAAAAACACCTCTGTAGAGCCACCCAGTGGACAAACTCAGGGCCACGGTCCAAATTAAGCAAATAAACTCATTCACTGAAAGCAAATGAAAAATGATCAGCGAACATAGAGTCGACGGAGGTGTGAATAAAACAACAGGGACATCCTTTTGTTCGCGTGTGCTCTGAGAACCTTGTCGTGAACCGTCCTCTCTGCTCTCTGTCCTCTTCTGTAGTTTGCAATCACGAACCGCTTCAGCCACCGAGCTGCTCACTACCCGAAGAGAACGCACTGGATGGACTGGGCTGAGGAGAAATACGACGTAAGCTCGCACGGGCAGCTGCGTGCAAACAGGATCACGAACCACGGTGACGTCACCGTCTCCTGCCCGCTCTTCTGTTTCAGAAACTCCTGATTGCCCAGGTGAAGATGGTGCTGAAGGTGCTGTTCCTCTACATCCCTCTGCCCATGTTCTGGGCTCTGTTTGACCAGCAGGTGATCACCAGCTTGTGTGTGTGTGTGTGTGTGTGTGTGTGTGTGTGTGCCCAACTTAAAGCAGAGCTCCGTCTGCTCCACAGGGATCGAGATGGACCCTCCAGGCGACCACCATGAACGGCGACTTTGTACGTTTTGATTGTGTGCGTCTGAAGTTTGGTGTTGTTGACACTGGAGAACAGTGACTGTGTGTCTTTGGGCCTCCACAGGGATTCCTCATCATCCAGCCCGATCAGATGCAGGTGTGTTCACGACGTTTTATTCTCTTTGTTCGTTCTCTGTCGACGTTGAAGTAACGACTGACCTTCTTCCCACCAGACTGTCAACCCCATCTTGATCCTGATTCTGGTGCCAGTCATGGACAGTATCATCTACCCGCTGCTTTCCAAGTGCAAACTGAACTTCACGTGAGTTTCTTTTTTCTTTTCTTTTCTTTTTTTTTAAAGTTTTTTTTTAATCACAACATACACATTCCTCCCATCATTTTTGGATTACTTCCTGTCCTCAGAGTGACAACAAAAACTACAAAGAACACATTTATTGTACAAAAACAAGAAACATTCAGTTTTATTCACCAGTTTTAAAATCTTAAAATTAAAACTCAGTACTAATTCATTTTTTGAATATGTAGTGAGTAAAATAATAATAATAATAATAATAATAACACTTAAAATATTATTATTATTATATTTGACTGAACAGCTGCTTGTTCTTCCTGTGTGAATTAAGAGTGACACAGAGGGTTGTGTGTGTGTGTGTGTGTGCATGTGTGTGTGTGTGTGTGTGTGTGTGTTGCAGTCCGCTGAAGAGGATGACTGTCGGGATGTTCCTTGCTGCTCTTGCGTTTATTGCTGCCGGGTTGGTCCAGATCCAGATCGATGTGAGTTGGACAAACATTGAAACACACACACACACACACACACACACACACACCGGTAGGTCAACGCACATCATGAGGCACAAGTCATTTCTTCTCACAGCAAACGCTCCCCAAGTTTCCATCGAGCACCGTGGGCCAAGCAAAGTTCATCAACATGGTGGACCGTCGTCTGGACATCAGAGCCGGAGCCACAGATCTGACGCTGCAGCCGTTCTCGGTACTGATTTCCCCACGCTCACACACAACATGCGGGAGGGCGTTGTTGTGACTCGTCTGTCCCCCTGCAGAGCAGCGATGACTACCTGACCTTTGACGAGCCGTTCGTACTGGATCTGGGGTCCGGGACGCTCCATGCGGTGTCGCTTCGCGACGGCTCCAGGCACAGTGTGGTCATCATACAGGATGGAGGCGCGCCCAGGCCGCTGCTGGTGAGGATCAGTCAGACGGGTGGTGAACGAGCAGCACGAGGAGCCTCTCATCACGTCTCCCCCCCCCCCCCCCCCCCCCCCCCCACTCATCTC
>CAAKHB010007223.1:21128-35035 GCA_901007665.1 Aeoliscus strigatus | reverse complement strand
GGGGGGGCGTACAGGGGTTTGAGCGTCCCTGAACTAAAAAGGAAATAAAATGTAGAGCACTCTTATCCACAGTTAAAATGCTATTTATCATAGAACGAAAGCAACCTGCACATCCTGGCTGCACACACACACATACACACACACACACACACACACACACACACACACACACACACACACACACACGTACATATACATTCTACCTTTCTTACAAATACACACAATGAACACTTGCTCATATATGTACGACCGGTCTAACATATAGTGTGTGTGTGTGTGTGTGTGTGTGTGTGTGTGTGTGTATTGTGGGCCCAAATAGTGAGATTATTTACAAAGCACAACATTAAAACCACACACTTTCTCCCTGTAGATCAACAACATGGAACATTTGTGGGTGCGAGAGCATAAAGATCGACGGGTGAAGGAGACAAACTTCAGCAGATAAACCAACAGATCCACCGTGACAGGAACCGATCAACATTCTGGGAAATGTGTTTTCATGGTTTTTATCACGCCGACGGCGTCTGATACCCTGCTCAGGCAACTGTTACACACACACACACACACACACACACACACCTGTCCAGGAGAGGTTTCCAACTTTAAACGAATGGAGTGTGTTGCCTGGCGACTGACCCTGGGCGGTGTGTGTCTGTCTGGCGGGTTGCGGATGGAGTTGACAGACGTTCAGCAGCTGGACCAGCTACATTATGTGTGACACCGAAGTGACCTCACCTTCTGGGTGGGACGGGTTCAGGTTCTGGAGCTGACATGAATACAAACATATTTCCCAAAATGTTCAACTTCCCCCTTGAATATCAGCTTGCATACATTCATCTTCTCTGGCAGTCGGATAGAAGTCCACCCCGGGGGGGTGTGGGGGGGATACATTGTCCGTTGGAGCGTCGTGTACCATGTGACTGGAGACGACCGGTGTTTGGGTTCCCCGTTTCCAGCATTGGACCTCGTCTGCCCTTTTATACAACAGTGACACATTCTCACCATGGTGACACGAAAAGTAGAAAACATTCTTTCTCATTGAAAAAACAAAAACAAAAACCAAACAGCAGTGATTTTTCTGAATTCAAGACACTGTTTATAGAAGTAGCAGCGGCACTAGCTACAGACAACGTAACAGTACACTCAAGTGTGTCAGATAGTAACAACAACCAAGAGGAGAATCACAAGCCAACTGGCCTTCCCGCGTTCCCGTCGACTGTAGCTTCCGTTTTGCTGAGACGTGGATTCGTGTGTGACGTCTTCTTCTCTCGCAGCGGTCGCCACACGGAACCCTCTCCAAGCTGTAAACAAAGTCTCGGATGCGTCCTCGGCCTATTTCTTCCGGTCTTTCCCTTTGTTGTCCTTCTGCCTGTTTTCCTTCTCGTATTTGTCCTTGTCTGATTTCGTCACGCTGTTGTACGACGGCGGCGAGGCCGTGGAGGGCGTCACGTCCGTCTTGTCCGAGGTGGAGTTCTCGTTGAATTTGCTGATGACCATCACGTCCTTGTCCGGGTCCCGGACGCACTCCCTCAGCTGCTCCTTGTACAGAGCCGAGGCCTTCTTCAGGGTCAGGCGGATCATGTAGCGCCGGAAGGCTCTCTGGATGATGACGGCGGACATGTCCTCCTGCTTCCGGCGGAGGGTGGTGGTGATCGGCTCGTAGGACACCTTGGACGGGTTCGAGGCCATGAAGCGCTCCTCCATCTGCCCGCGCAGCACGTCCATCTCGCCGCCTTCGCCCAGCACGCGCTTCGTGAAGGCAAACAGGATGTCGAGGCAGTGGATGCGCTCGCCGCTGACCATGGGCAGGTCCATGGAGATGAGCTGGATCATGTTGGGCTTGGGCATCCGCAGGGGCGGGTCGAGCGCGTCGGCAAAGTCCGACAGCTTGCTGTACTCCATGAACTGGGTGGCGTCCGGGTCGAAGCGCTCCCACACCTCGTAGAACATCTCAAAGTCGTCCTCGCTCAGCGGCTCGGCGCTCTCCTCCGTGGCCACGCTGAAGTTCTCCAGGATGACGGCGATGTACATGTTGACCACGATCAGAAAGCAGATGATGATGTAGCTGACGAAGAAGAAGATGCCCACCGACGGGTTGCCGCAGTTGCCTTTGTAGGAGTTCCCGGGATGCTCCAGCTGGCTGTCGCAGTCGGGCTCGCGCTTGTTGAGTATGGGCGCCAGCAGGCCGTCCCACCCGGCGGACGTGGTGATCTGAAACAAACAGATCATGCTGTTCCCGAAGGTCTCGAAGTTGAACATGTCGTCGATTCCGGACTCCCGCTTCACGTAGGCGAAGTTGGACATGCCAAAAATGGCGTAGATGAACATGACCAGGAAGAGAAGAAGGCCGATGTTGAACAGGGCAGGAAGTGACATCATCAAAGCGAACAGCAGCGTCCGGATGCCCTTGGCCCCTTTGATGAGGCGGAGGACGCGGCCGATCCTGGCGAGTCGGATCACTCGTAACAGCGTCGGGGACACAAGGTACTCCTCGATAATTTCTGACAGAAACATCCCTGCGAAAGCAAACACACGTTCAGCTGCGCGGTCTCACCCGGACGCCGCGGGGACACACTGGGCGCCGTGGCCTTACCCATGATGGACAGGATCACCACCACAAAGTCAAAGATGTTCCAGCCGATGGTGAAGTAGTAGTGACGCAGGGAGATCATCTTCAGCACGCACTCGCTGGTGAAGAGCACGATGAAGACCATGTTGATCCTGTCGAGGATGGTGTCCATGTCCTCCGTCTGGTCGTCCGTCTCCACCATCATGGTCACCATGTTGAGGCAGATGAGGATCATGATGACGATGTCGAAGGCCTGCTTCGTGATGCAGTCGAAGACGCACCCTTGGAACGCGTTCTGAGGACGGAGGGCGACGTGGGACAGGACAGCACGGGTCACTGAGTGGAGACCGGCGCTGTGTCTCCTACTTCTATCCTTATTCTACTTGGTGTGTCGAGTACACAAGTGCGTTCACACTGAACGAGTATGTGACGATGTAGTGAGCTAAACTCAACGTCCTCCATCTTAGTGACGCGGGAATAACGACGTTTCACCTTTGGAGACGGTGTGACACTGTCGACTGAGGTTTAAGATGTGAGGTCAGAGCTTGATGGGTTGGAAATATTCGCAAAGCAGTAGAAGGAAAAATGTCACGTCATTTCCGCTAAGAATGTGACATAGTACATAGTACATAGTGTGCATAGTGTACTACAGAGAAGCGTAGTAACTGAGAGGTGAGTTTACCGTCGGCCGAGGTATGGGTTTCTGTGGCTTCTTGGAGCCCAGCTTCTTCATGGCGTTGTAGTACTTCTTCTGTTCCTCCGTCATGAAGATGTCCTGGCCTCCAAAGTAAAGGGAGGACGACAAGAACCGGTTACAACGACGTTCTCTCTCACAGCAGTGTGTGTACCAGTGTACCAGTGTACCAGTGTGTCCCAGTGTGTCATTTGACTTTGATCATTTTCATTTGAAATCATCGTGTCACATACGTGTGTGTGTGTGTGAAAACCATCCACGATCCTCTGACACACGTGATGCGTGGCTGCAGGGAGGGGGCTGGTGTGAACACGCATGAACCGTGTGTGTGTGTGTGTGAGACACAGACAGCAGACAAACAGTGATCCACCCCTCCCCCCCCGCTCCTCCCCCCTGACAGTCTTTCTCATCAGCATCAAACAGAGGCATATTTTCATGCGACATTAGCCGGGACAGTGTGTGTGTATGTGTGTGTGTGTGTGTGTGTGTGTGTGTTTCACGGTGACTCATACATGGCGTCATCCTGGGAGGAGACAGGTCCTCACGGTTACCAACACTGTCTCTCCAGCTTCCAGCTGTCTGTTGTTTGTCTGTAGTGTGAGTGTGGGACGTCAGTAGGAGCCCCCACGTCAACAGTAGACGTACATGTAAAGGTCTAGAACCTTCACGTTATCCTCACAGATCAGGGTCTACCTTCACGGTAGATCGTCAGGATGTGTTACTATGGCGATGGTGAGGTTGTTTGTCGTCTGTGCGTCAGTTCGTCAGTGTGACCTATCTTTTTCTTCTGCTGGTTGAAGTTGTCGATGATGACGCCGATGAAGAGGTTGAGGGTGAAAAAGGAGCCGAAGATGATGAAGATGACGAAGTAGAAGTACATGTAGAGGTTCACTTCGTATTTGGGCTGCTCCTCCACCTGAAACAAGGAGGACGCAGCGTTTAATACTGGACCTTTTCCACCGGTGAAGCCTCAAGAGACTCACATCACGGGAGTCCACGGCCGCGTACATGATGTCCATCCAGCCCTTGAACGTCGCCTGCGAGCACACGAGAGAAGAGGTGATCTACTCGGCTTCTGTTCGGTCAAAACCACACATTTTCACAGAGAGCGCCATGATTCCGACGAGTGTGGGCCGACTTGTCACAGGTGTGAAGGTCACAGGAGTGCACGGGGACAAAGAGGACACGTACCACCTGCAACAGGGCCAGATAGCCAGCACCGACGTTGTCAAAGTTGATCTTGACGTTCATCCAGCGAGCGCTGTCGTTGACCAAGTTCAGGCACTCCGTCTTGTTGTTGACCACGTCGATGGAGATGGTCTTGTCTGTGGTGGTGTTGACGCAGTAGAAGTACTTCCCCGCGAACAGGTTGACGCCCATGATGCTGAAGATGAGCCAGAAGATGAGGCAGACCAGCAGCACGTTCATGATGGAGGGGATGGCCCCCAGCAGCGCGTTCACCACCACCTGGAGAGGTTGAAGCACAAAGTCAGCGGCGTTCTGCTCGTCAAAAGACTGCAGCTTTTACTTATTGGATTTGTGGGTCATTACATTCATCTAATCAGTTAGCTGCAGAGCGCCGGTATTTATGATGCTCCTCTATTATTCAAAGCTGGATTTACTGTGTCGTACTATGTAGGATTGATACACAGATTTCTTACGTACATAGTTTAACATGACTGTTGGAAGGAAGGAGGGTGGACAGGTGGGAAAAAGTTAACATTTGATAGGAAAAAAGCAAAAACAGAAAAAAACCTGAGAGAGGCGGGATGAAGTCACAACATTTTGTTTGACTGTAAATGAAAGAAGACACAAAACAAAGAAAAAAATTACAGGTCAAAGGCACCACACAAGCAACGTCAGAAAACAACGTCTGAGAGCAGCCGAGTACAGTCGTCCATCGACACGGCGTGAAGAGAGACAAGTCATGCACAAGAGACGGAGAGCGCAGAAGTTGTAAAAGGCATGGAAGTCTGAAAACGGCATCTGTAGCTTCAGCGGTAGACATATTGATACCTGGATAACAGACTAAACAGCACATGTTCCGATATTGTAAAGAGATGTGACATCTATCTCGCATTCTAGCAGGTTTCCCGGGCGCCGTTCT
Organism: Aeoliscus strigatus; assembly: GCA_901007665.1. Lineage (NCBI taxonomy): Eukaryota > Metazoa > Chordata > Actinopteri > Syngnathiformes > Centriscidae > Aeoliscus > Aeoliscus strigatus. The sequence goes on along the minus strand of CAAKHB010007223.1, from coordinate 29,665 downwards.
TCCACATGTTCTTACCCTCATGCCCTCAAAGCGAGACAAGGCCCTCAGGGGCCGCAGCGCTCGCAGCGTCCGCAGAGATTTGATGGCAGTGAGCTCCGAGTAGCCCAGAGCGTTGGCTACAAGGCTGACCAGGGACACCTTTGGAGGAGAAGACAAATCAAACCGAGGCTGGTGTCCTAGACATGCATCTCCGACATGTTTGTGCCATGACATGCTCACATCGACAATGAGGAAGTCCAGCCAGCACCAGGCGTTGGTGAAGTACTTGACGAAGCCGTAGGCCACCCACTTCAGCAGCATCTCCAGGATGAAGACGTACGTGAAGACCTTGTCCGCGTACTCCAGCATTGTTTTGATGGTCCTCCTCTGCTCGATGTAGATGTCCTCGAATGCCTGCGTAGAATGGCGGCATACACTTCAGAGTCATGGTTGTGAGTCTTCTGATTGGACTTGTGGGGGTCAGGAAACACACTCACCAGCGCCCCGCTGCTGAGCAGGATCATGAATATGATGAAGGACTCGAACCAGTTGTGCTCCACGATGACAAAGCAGGTCTTCCTGAGTGTCCACCAGCTCTTGTAGTTGTTTCCCTCCTCGTTGATCTGGCAGCACTGAAACCTGCTCACACAGCCTGCAGACATGTTGGTTGGTCAGGGAAGGAGAGAGGACGCTGATGTTGACTGGACGTTGGCTGTTTACGTTTCATGACCTGGCTTCTAGCTTTTAGCGTCGACTTTTAAATTATACAACAAGGCCCTGACACTTCTGAGACATTTCTGACGTTCGCTGACATTTCTGCAGGGCCGCTGCTAGCCAATTTGGTGCCCTAATTGCTTCGCGATGCGCCCTCCCCACCCCCCACCTGCCAAAACAAGAAAAAAAGAAAATGGCAAACATTTATACGGAAATCTCCCCCATTTTGTTTATTTCTAATTTTCAATGTTCCAAAAAAAGAGGTATGGTAACATGAACTCAGTTTAAAAACAAAAAAAACATAAACAGATTTTGAAAAAAAGGATGTATTTATTGACAAATGGGAACAGGAATAAAAGTGTTTGCTGATGTACGTAATGGGATTGGAGGTAAAAGCCTCATCGTCTTCTGCTCCCCCGTCCCACCCTCATGTGACCGACTGAAGAGGTTCCTCGCAGATTCGGACTTGTACTGGAGGCGTGTCAGACAAAACGTCAAGATACATTACAAACCCAGAGGAAGTCAGACTACCTCTCTTTCTGTCCTGCTGAGCATTTGCATTCACTGTCACTCTGAGGTGCGAAGCACAAGCAGTGAATCGTTTACTCTTCAAATGTGCCTTGTGCCTTGGACAAACCCCCCTCACCCCCCACGTGTCCCAATTTTTCCTTCCCCGTCCATCACCCTGGCAATCCTTCTCACCCTCGGTGAAGCAGGCCTCTGGATCCAGCGATTCCTCCTCCTCCAGCTCTACTGAATCCACCCCGTCTACTGGGGGGCGCATATCAACAGTGCTCCCCTCTGAAGAGCTGAGATGCTGGGGCTCTGCATCAAGCTTCTGCGTGCACAAGGACAACAGAGAGTCAGACCGTGCTGTGGTGTGAGTGCAGTGGTTCTAGGAGCCAACCTTCTGAGCTGGTCGTCATGGTGATTCTTTTCTTTTTTTCCAACAGTATCGTGTGACTGGACACTGTTATAGCTCACAGAGTTGGGCTCTTTTTTGACGTCATCATCATGCAGCATCGATCAAATGTACCTACAGGCTTCGGTATTAGCTTGATCTGCTGACTTCAATCTGATTCCACAGCTTCAAATGTCATTAGACGTCTGGATGCAGGGCGCTGTGGGTACATTTGATACGAGGAGTGCATGCAGTATTCCAGTGCATCATCAATCCAAGCCTGAAATAGAACCAAGCAGAATGTGTGCCGACGTATTTTCATGTCCACTGACAGATTTCCTCCCCATCGATTTGTCTCCAATACACCCCACTTTGAAAATTGTCAGACTGCCATAGAAGACGCACCCCGCCCCCCCAACCCAACCTCCCCCCACCAAACAGACGGCTGAGGATTGTCCTCAGTGACATGAAAACACATAATTTCCATTCCTTGAAAAGCGTGTTCAAGCTTCTTCTGTTTGTGTTGGAGTAGACGGATGACCACATTAGCTTACCAGCAAAAACCAGTACTGTGCACTGTTTATCAGACAGCATGTGGTCTGACGGTTAGGCCCCACACCCCCCCCCCTCCCCAAACCACATTTTTTCCCGCTCTCTCTTCCTCCGCTTATGAAATTCTCTCACACGTCGTCTGCACAGAGTGAAACGTTTAGGCGTTCAGCTGCGTCCGGTGTGTTTGTGCATTGGGCAAACGTGTCTTCGATCTGAGGAGCGAAGCGTAGGAACATGTCATCCTAGACAGTGCAGCAGCCCTGATTGCCGTGGGACCCAGCTAATACGGCGTGGGAATGATGGAAGCATGCCGCTCTCCAGAAGGGGGGGGGGGGGGGTTCCCCTCCCGCTGTCCTCAGCAAGAGACGCTATGTCTCTTGACCTAAAATGACTTTTATCGGTGCCGGGCGTGTCAGAGTTTCATTCTAGGGCGTAAGTCAGGTGACAAGACAGTTCCAGTTCAAGTAGACTCGACCTCCACCAAAGGCTATGGAAGGAGCGTGGGGGCATCAAACTGGGGCGTTTCTGTTTTTTTTTCTGTAAAATTTACCACTGAGGTTGCCCAACATGGCGCATTTGTCATCGTCCAGTCAAATATCAACAGGACTGGCTAACATGTCTTCACATGTGGATGTTTGAACATAAAGTAACAGTGGGACAATGGGGGTATTTGCTGCCACAAACCGCTGTGAAGTAACATATCAGAGGCGTCTGTTGGCTCTGGCGGAGGTCTGCACTCAAATCTGTGTCTGTTTGAATAGAATAAGAGAAAAACGATGACAATCAGTGTGACTGCTGAGCTTTATCTGTTTTGTCACCCCACAAACATCAGCGCTGACTCCCGTTTCAGAATCATCTCTGAAACCATCTTTCATCATTCCACTCTTTTAGGATGCACAGTATCAAACAGTGTTTCATGTATGTATGAACCAGACAAATGAATTTTGTCAAGCTACAGCAAAATTCATTCCTCCATTCCATTTCCCTTTCCCCCTCTTCATTCTCCTTCACCTCCTCCTCCTCCTCCCTCCTTCATTCTCAAGTGTGTTGATGCCAATCGAGTCCCAGAAACCAAGTCAGAACCAAGCAATGAAAATGAAAAGCGGAGATCGTGTCGGATGAGTTTGTCAATCGGTGACCGATGGAGACAAAAAAAAAAAAAAGTGTTGCTCATTCAAAAATGATCGGTAACTGCAACACAACCTGATGCTGGGGGGTGTATTATGGAAGAGGGGAGGGGTAAACGGAAAACTCAAAGATCACAGCAGCGAGATGTGCTGCTGTATGGGGGGGTGGGGTCAAATAAATCAAAGTGAGATAAGGGACGGAGGGCAGACCAGGCAAAGAACAAAAACGGGCAATCCATTGAAAGTATGAGAAAAAGAAGAGGTTGTTTGTCTTTACATGGCAAAGGCAGTCCTCATGGTTAGTGCTATGGTACAATAAATTGGTCTTACAATTCTCCTGTCACTGAAAACCTCGAGTGCTTCTGTGACACGGCTGCAATAACAAACGGGGGGTTAAAACAAAGTAAGTCACACACACCACACGGAAGCATACAACCTCAGGTCGGCGTTCAAAAACAGACTTCCTTCGAGGGCTTTTCACGCTCTCAATGACACAACGTCATTCTTAGCACATGAACCCTTTGATTACTTAGCACCACACCTACGGTGGCAGGGTGACATCCAACACGCGCCCCCTGGAGGCATTTCTTTATGTCTTTTCCTCACGTCTGTTCAATGTCGGGACATTTTTGGAACAAGTTCAGATCGACCGAGGGAAAATATGCTGCTACTTTGTTATTTCCGTCATACGTTCAGCATCTAGTTCTTAAACACTCGGCGTCCAGGAAACAGATCAACAGACATCTACAAACGTTGAACAGATTTACGTCAGTAGCACGGTGAGTTCAAGCTAACGGGAGCCGTGGGCCTCTTCCCCACGAACCGACACGCGTCCTCCATCTTACCTCTTTGCTGCCCTCCACGTCCGACGAGTCGCTGCTGAAGTCTTCTGTGTTAAGGTTCTCGAAGTCCGACTCGCCCACGGCGATGGGCACCGTGACCGTCACGGTCGGGTTGTGAATGAATGACATGTAGTCGCATTCCTCCGCCGGGCACGTCTCGGTGACGTCCCCTTCCACCTCGACCCCCGCCACCAGCGCTCCTCCTGGCCGTCCGTTGCCCTCCGTCACGTACGCCCCGCCGGCGTCCTTTGTGATCTCCACTGCGGTGTGGTTGGTGATGCAGTTGCCCTTGCCGTTGCTGTGCAGTTCATCCAGCGGTTTGCTCTCCTCGGGCAGACAGGAGCCCTTTCGGCCCCCGCCGAAGCAGAGGCTCTGGAAGAACTGCCTGACTGCCGCTTTGATGAAGGCGATGCCCCGCTGTATCCGGCCCACGGCGATTTGCAGGTTGTTCATCTCGCTGTCTTCATCGGTCGCCGCGAGGTTGTCGGCGCTGAAGGAGCTCAGAAGGAGAGCCAGGAAAAGGTTGAGAACCTGGGAGAAGAAGCCGGGAAGAAGAAGCGATGAGTGGCGGAGGGTCAAGAGACGACGAAAAGGCAACGACACCCGCCACGTACCACCAGGTTTCCGATGACCATGACCATCATGAAGACGATCAGGCACATCGTCTGCCCTGCGACCTCCATGCAGTCCCACATGGTCTCGATCCACTCCCCACACAGCACGCGGAACACGATGAGGAAGGAGTGGAAGAAATCGTGCATGTGCCAGCGGGGGAGCTCGCACTCCTGCGAAATGCTGCACACATTCTCCTTGTAGCTCTTGCCAAATAGCTGCATGCCCACCACGGCGAAGATGAAGACGATGATGGCGAGCACCAGGGTCAGGTTCCCGAGAGCCCCCACGGAGTTACCGATGATCTTGATCAGCATGTTTAGAGTCGGCCACGATTTGGCCAGTTTGAAGACCCGCAGCTGTCGTCAGAGAGAAGGAGACCACATTGACACGTCGCGGACGGGAGCTGTGGCGCAGAACCGACGTCAAGCACAAAGCCCGTACCAGTCTGAAGGACCGCAGCACGGAGAGGCCTTCCACGTTGGCCAGTCCGAGCTCCATCAGACTCAGACTGACTATGATGGCGTCAAAGATGTTCCAGCCCTCCTGGAAGTAATAGTAGGGGTCCAGGGCGATGATCTTGAAGCACATCTCTGCTGTGAAGATCCCCGTGAAGACCTAGTTAAGGGAGAGAACGCCCACTTTTACACCGAATCGTGAGCGGCAGACGTGTGAGGACAGCGTCTCGACACTTGCCAGGTTTCCCACGGACAGGACGTCGTTGAACTCTTTGGTCATGGGGTAGTGCTCCATGGCCATGAAAAGCGTGTTGAGGACGATGCAGATGGTGATGGCCAAATCCACAAACGGATCCATGACCACCATGCTGACCACCTCCTTGATTTTGAGCCACGCTGGACAACAATCCCAGATCATACCGGTGTTGGCAAATCGATACCAGCAGGGGGGGCACTTCTGCCGAGATTCCTCTAGTTCTGGAAAAGCAGACGTTGGTACATTTATTTAGAAACAGACGGATGTTTTCCTGACGGAAAGGCGTCTGATTCCGACCTTCCATGGTGTTGGTGAGGATGCTGGCCACACTCATGGCTCTCGGCCGCCCCCCGGGCTCGTCTAAGTAATCCATCGACGGCTGGTGGAAAGAGCGGCGTTTCTTCAGCTCCGTATCCGTGGTTGTCCCCTGACGAAGACGCAGTTGTACATTTAGGCCATTTAAACTGTTTGGCGATGGTAGAACTGACGGTTCGTCAGGATGGGGGGAACTTATGTATGGGTGAAAACGTGGGGCGGAAAGTAAAAGGTGGAACAATGACGTCACCTCATGCAGCAGGAGACCTACAGGAGAAGTTGTAACAGAAGTTCCACCGACCAGTGACACCACGCCATTGCAGTCTACGGCACAATGCATCTTTCCGTTGGCGGGCAGCACCACCCGTGGCACCCCGAGGCTGGTCTGGCTCACGGCACTGCAGCGACGCTCGAGGCGGCGCGGCAGGAACAGGGAGCCGCGGCGGCTGTCGCTCTCCTCCAAGGTGCTGTGCTCGTCGTCCGCAAAGTCGTTCTCGGAGCCCATGTCGCGCGCCCGGCCGCGGAAGCTGAACAGGCTGGTGCGACTGCTCCTCCGGGGGGAGAAGAAAGAGCCGTGGACGCTGAGGAGAGACTGAAGGGGCGACGGAATGAGAGGAAAACAAAAGACGGGAGGGACAACCAGAGGTGTGTGACTGCTGCCCGTACCTGGTTGGGTGACGAGCATCTCTTTTCATACGACAGTCGGTTGGCATCGATGGAGAAGCGGAAGCTGGATCTCTTGATGCTGTCCTCGGACGCAGACTTGCGGAACTTGTCGTGGCCCCCCCTCTCCTCCTCCTCCCTCTGCTTTCTCTTCTTCCGCCTGTTGCGTCGCTCCTTTGCACTTTTCGAGCTGAGCTTAGATGTTCCCGAGGAGGAATCGGGGGTCGGGCCCCCTCTCCCACTGTGCTCTTCGCTCTCCGTGGCTGCTGCCGCGGCAACCTGCCAGCCAATCAGGGCACAAACACAGTTGTCATGGCGACCTGGTGCCTGTCTCAAAGGCTCTGGCCGACTGGAGCCGAGTCTGGCAGCTGAGAGCGCGCACGAAAGCAGCAAACAATCCACCGTTTCCAAATTCCTATTTCGACTTCACTACACGTCCGTTGCCTGTGTGTTCCGTGATTGGCCGACCGTCACTGAATCTAGTAACCACGGTGATGAAAGCTCGATCAACAGCAATTTGCGCTTGGTTTGATAAAACAGGGAGAATAATGTAGAGGTCAGGACGACGCTTGTAAATGAGCTTTTCTTCCAATTAACAGTACACAAACTGGCCCGCGATGAAGGGTTTGAAGGGTTTGCTGTATCTTACTTGCGCCTCCTCCTGCTGTCTCTTCAGCTGCTCCAGCATGGCCTGGAACTCCTCCTCCTTCTGCTGAGCCTCCTCAATGGTAGCCTGGTTTTGCTCCTCGTAGGCCATGGCTACCACGGCCAGGATGAGGTTGACCAGGTAGAAGGAGCCCAGGAAAATCACCAGCACGAAAAAGACCATGTAGGGTTTGCCGGCCGCGCGCAGCGTCTGACGGATCCAAGACCAGGTGGCGTTAGAAATGTGCACACTAGTTTATTTTTGTTTTTGCAGCAGCAGCAACTGGGGGGTCTGCGTTTTGTGGACTTTGTACCGCTGCTGAACACCACTCAGGACTCAAAGATGTGTGAACGCACACGTGCCTCTGCGCGCACCGATCTCGGAGGGTTTGTCAGCAGATGGGAGAGGTTCTACGTCAGCTGTACCCACCTGCTGGTAGAGGTTCTCCCAGTAGTCCTGGGTCATGAGTCGGAACAAGGACAGGAAGGCCCAGCTGAAGGTGTCGAAGCTCGTGTAGCCGTAGTTTGGATTGCTCCCTGCTTTCATGCAGACGAAGCCCTCTGGACAAAGTCTGTTAGGAGACACAGCAGATGAGCACATGTGCTCGGTGCAGATGTCTGTTGACAGTTTCAGCTTCATCCCTGGAGCTGGTGGTTTCGTCGGGTGGAAGGTGAATGTTCCGGTTAATAACTCAGATGAGCCACTGAATTATCGGCCACTGCTGCCGCTGCAGGTGGTAGTTTGAATTATTCATTTATGATATTTACCCCTAAAACACCAATCAGACAGGAGAAGCAGAGCTCAGGCAGCCGTGTCGCCATGGTTTTCGTCCTGCGGCTACACGTTGCCATAGCAACACGACCTGCTCGCCATCATTGCCCTGGCGACCCTGCCCGACTGCAGCGTTAACGTTTGCGCTTCTCCTGCCGTGACAAGTCAAAAAACGGGCCAATGAAATGTGACAATTCTCACCCGGCGCCGCTGCCGTTCCCACAGAGCAAAGCCTCCCTGCGTCCAGGAAGGCGGTAGTAATTTTCTGCAGGAGGACACACAGGGACCGAGAGTCAAATAAATAACACAAATGGAGTGTGACGATGAGTGACGAGGGAGCAGGTTTCTGTCCAGCACTGTGTGTGTGTGTGTGTGTGTGTGTGTCCTACAGCACTGTACCTGGGAGACAGAGAGAAAAACAGTCATTGTTCTAACACCCGGCCGGCCGTGACTCATCTCTTTTCACATTTTATAGCCTGACGTGTTTTTCCTTTCCACATTCTCATGTTCCACTTTTCAGAGAGCAGATTTGCATGTTCAGCTCCGTCCCTCCCCCTTCTGGTTCTCGCGTCAGTCGGTCATGTATGTGGTGATATCGCTGATATCCTGCCGGCGGCCTCTGACTCAGCCTGTTTGACGCTCCCTGTGCTCTGGAGGAACGGAGACGGGGTGGACGTGGGGGGGGGGGGGGGGTTGGATTG
>CAAKHB010007221.1:0-18368 GCA_901007665.1 Aeoliscus strigatus | reverse complement strand
TTCCAAACAGATCCCTGTCGAAACACAGTGTCAGAACATTCCTCTTCTTGGTGACAGATGCACACATGTCCACATGGACAGCTGTTAACACCTGCAGATAACACACACACACACACACACACACACACACACACACACACACACACACACACACACACACACACACACACACACACACACACCGTACAAGTCTATGGAAAAGTCTAAATCCACATGAAGCGGATTCCATTCAAATGTTACGATATTACTTACGATTTAAGAGGGTTTTGAATGATAGTCGCCATTTCCTGCAGGTCTGTAACGTTATATTCCAAATGTCGGAGTAGTTTGGGACCTTTATGGAAAACCCACAGCAGCCAATGCGCTCCTGGACACTGAGGCTCTCCCACCAATGCTGCAGTAGCATCAACACATTGGGGCGTGACTTCAGGGAAAGCTGTCAAAATCATCCTCCCTGTCCCAGTGATAACCCTTGTAACATTAAAACTGTTAAATACTGGAAAAACTGGAAAATAACACATTGATAGGACATCAGTGTTTGTTCTTTCTAAGATGTCCCCATTTTTCAATTATTTTCTTAAGGAGGATATTTAAATCACACATTTTGAGTCTGAATGACTAATATGATGAAACATTTGAATTTAATTCAATATTACATGTGAATAATTGGTTACTCATTCCAGATTTTCGTACTATATGACTGATTTATGGCTGGTTGAGTGCCATTAAAAACAACCAATGAGACAATTCAACGTCATTGTTACGTTGTGTAGCGTTGACCAATCAGTGGCATTCGGAGGCGGGACAAGATGGCGGCATCATTGTGTGAGGGTGTTCGCTCGAGGGGGAATCAAACAGTTACACAAGTTTGACGAACGAACGATCATTGTCTGTCTGACTGTTATCCACCATTGAGCGTTTTTTGGTTTTATAATTGTATTCGTCCTAGTTTTATGTCGGGAAATAAGCATCTAATGTTGGCATCACAATGACACCAGCTAGCTAACTGGGCTAACTCGCTCCACGTCCAAACAGGAAGGAGTGATTGACGTGCGAGTCGTTTGAGTCGTTTTTGGGCATCCCGGGTGTCTGACAAGCAGCACGGATGAAAAAATGGAACTGGCGAGAAGGACGGAGGTCGCACTCTCGACCAGGTGGCGCTCATCACCGCGGAAGGTACCGAGGCCACCGGCCGAGGTCGGCGCGAGAGCGGTGGTACGTCTGCTGGACGGAACGTGTGAGCTCGGGTAGCTCTGTTGTCACCTCTGGGAGCGGCTTTCACAATGTGTTTTAATGTTTTCACAGGGGTGGGAACAATGAATCGGGGGAATCCGTCGGAGAATCACAGGAAATCAGACATGAAAACCAGTCGTCGTCCTCCACGGCTGCTCCTTCATCCTGCTCCTCCACCTCCTCCAGGATCAGCACTGCTGCTCCAGGTTCTTCCAGCTCCAGACATCACAAACCTCTCAGCTCAGCTAGCTCTCACCGGCTGTTTCTTTCTGTAAAGAAAAGGGAAAGGACAAATTTAGTTGTATTTCCTGTTATAGAAAATGCCCTTACCATGAACCAAGGGTCCATCCATCCTCTCCTTATTGAAATACTTGGAAATTCCAATATATCAATTTCAATTATGTTTACATATTTAATCCTTTGCCAGTTTCAGGTAACAAAAAAAACTTGTAGAAAAATATATTCCTAAATGTTCACAAGTGTATAGTATGTACTTAACCTGAGTATAATAATAAGAAAAATAAGTAAATTCAATTTCTGGATGAGCTGGAAGTAATGAAAAATGGTTTAAGCAAGTAAGTCCTGCCTGCTAACCACTTTCCCAGAAAATGGATCCATACTTTACATCTCTGAAGACAGAAATGACTGAAACACGAGGTCATTGCAGAATTTGTTGAGTGTCATAAAGATTTAAAGACTAACACCTAGACAGAAATCAGAAGCTCAGAGATAAAGGTTTTCGAGCATTAATCGACTGTCTTGCCTTTTCATCAGAACTTCCAGGTTTCTACTTTGACCCAGAGAAGAATCGTTACTTCCGCCTGTTGCCGGGACATAACAACTGTAACCCACTGACCAGAGAACAGCTGCAGGAGAAAGAACGGGAGAAGCAGCGCAACAGGATGCTCCTGGAGGATGACCAGCCCAGAAAAGTACGTCTTGTTACATTTAACATGTCAATGTAAACTAATGACAGGGAAATAAAGGCCAGATAGGAGATATATTTGGTAGCTAACAAATGACTGACGCTTCCACCATGTCTGTGGGCATTTGTACGATTGTCTTTGAAGAAAGCACCCAGATCAGGACTGAACGCTGCGCTGCTGCTCCAGAGGAGACATGTGGGCCTGTTACCTGACAGCTCCTATTGTAGGTACTGTGTCCTCGTCCTTCTCTTCACCTTCACCCCGATGCGGTGCGACATGTTCAGTCACTGGACTGTCTGATGACATCACCAGCTGGAGTTACTCTGGTCACTTTGTGTCTCCAGGCGCATCCATGAGGTGAAGGTCAGTGGAATGAGACGCCACAAACTGGAGATCCAGAGCACGGACAACAGCAACCCCAACACTGACAACTTCCGGCTCATCGTGGTGAGAGTGCCCGCTAAGGAAACACTGAGCCTCCACCTGCAGTTGTACTCTCATGTTTCTGCACTATTTACAAGCCTGTTCTTTTGGGGGGGGTTATCTCCAACATCCATGTCTTACTCAGGGCGACTCAGCATGTGAGCAGGTGTTTACAGTCAATGATGTCTCTCACGGGGGTTGCAAATACGGCATCATGAACTTCTGCAGCAGCAACCGGGGGTCGCTGTCGGTGGAAATGTGTGACAACCTTTATTTCACCAACCGCAAGGTGGGACTATTTCACACAACCTGACACGTAGACATGTAATGAACTGTGGTTTAGTCCAGGTTGTCCTGTCACCTGGGGGGGCGTTAATTCATTGAACTAAATTCATCTAAAAGTTAACGCACCAGGACAAAAGGATTGAACTGAAACAAAGGTGGACCTTGTTAAATATTGTTTTGTTAAATATCTTGTTAAAATCTTGTTAAATATCCAGGGTTAAATATCCAAGGACCTGACGACCTTTTCTGTCCTGTCACAGGAACAGACACACCCTTCATATGACCCAGAGAAGAATTTTTGTGAAGAATGCCTTTTGAACACGTTTATTTCCAAGATTATTTACAGATGTGCACAAGCACACTCACACACGATTAACATGACGTGTCGTGTTTTTAGTTTTAGTCAACATACAGTGATTCCTCTTGTCGGTAAAAACAAATAAAGCAGACAGAATCAAATGTTTCTGTCTCTGACCAACACGTGGGTGTGTGTTCAACAGTTCAACAGTTCAACACACAGCCACGTGTCGATCATTCCTTACGTTGAATGAAACGTCTGCTCTGATCCCCGGTTCAGGTGAACTCCATCTGCTGGGCCTCAGTCAACTATCCAGACTCTCATGTGTTGTATCCTTTGCTGTATCGGTACTCCTCTTTTGTTCATGTGCAGCTTTACAACCGTAGTTGTTTCTTTGACCTGAATGTCAGGCTGTGTCTGGTGGGAGTCGCAGACACCCCCGGCTGTGTCAGTTTGCTTCCAGCTTCTCTCTTCAGCAACTTCAACCCAGGTTAGATCACCAGGTTTACATAAGGAGTTATTCTTACATTTACAAATGTTTGCTTCTGTAATAGCAGCTCGGAGAGAGGAGGCAGAATAATCCCAGTCCTTTCTGAGTCTTCAGTCGTCGTGTTCAGTGGTCCTCCTAGAATGAGCTCACGTCGGTTTGTTTTTCTCCTCTCCCGTCATCCAGATCAGCCAGGGATGCTGTGCAGCTTCAAGATCTCCTCAGCCTGGTCCTGTGCTTGGTGTCTCAATCCTCAGTTTGACAAGACGTTCAGCACCGGTCAGTCCTCCTTACACATCCCGTACGTTTGTCAGAGTCCGTCCCAGAAGTCCAGTCCAGACCAAAGACTCGAGCCGCCTGAGCGCTAGATGTTCCGGAGGTTTCTGCCTGTTCACTAGAGTGTTAACAAACGTGCTAACTTTTGAACAGAGTACAAGAACAACACGCTGATAAATGTTGAAGTGCCAGCGTGTCTTCACAGCATTAACTGTTCCACTTTACGGCACGGCGCACTGCACCTGTTGCTGTGGAAACAGTAGTTTCAGTTGTGAGCAGTTGCAGATTGGTAAGTTGCTGCTCTTGGAGTCGTTGGTGTGGGCTGAACTTGGACTGAAACTAGCTGTGAGAGGTTGACGTGTAGGTGTGTTGTCATGTGTCAGGCCTCTCTCGTCGAGTGATAGTGAAAGATGCAGAGACGGGCCGAACGAACACGTTCCGGGTTGGCAGTGATGTCCTGGCCCAGCAGTTTGCCGTGCGGGTGAGTCATTGTCCCACCTGAAGGTCCACCACGAATGGGTTCCAGTCCGAAGTAGGGCGACGCCTCACTTTGAGGATTCGATACGATACTGATACTTGTTCTTCCAATTATTCAAATATTCGATACGATACTAATCAATTAGATTTCAGTGAGAATATTATTACATTTAAGACAAATCACATGACAAATACATGCAGTTCATTAATTAAACAAAAAGTAAAATAAACAACAAATATGAGTTAAACATATTACATATGTGTGCACATTTATTTCTCAAAGTCAAATCAATTGTAATTGTATTTTCTGGACAATAATTTGCATCTGTCAAAGAATACGTATGAAGAGGAAAAAAACACAAATAAGTCTACTCTAATTTGCCACTGCTACTGCAAGTCACTTTTATATTGTAATTTATTATTTTTCACAAGAACCAAGTCCAAGAAAAGACGTTAATTCTGGAAAGAAACATATGTAAAAAATATAGAACGTATGGAAAATGTACATTCAATGGTCAATAGTGTCAGGATGATATTCAGCCGGTGTGTGTGTGTGTGTGATGCTGGCTTCCTTGTCAGGTGACATGGGTCAGCTCATGGGTCAGGTCGTTGTTGAAATAAGATGAAACCAGTTGAAAGTGCTGCTGCACCAGTTCTTATGTGTCAGTTCAAACGAGCAGCGTGCGAATATGGATCCGACAGGATCGATCTGCTCACCCCTGGACATAAGGAGAGACAATGGCAGTGACTCGTTGCTCCCAGGTGCCCGTGCTGTTTAACGGCTGCAGATCCGGTGAGATTTTCAGCATCGACCTGCGGCAACGTGGGCGCAAGGACCAAAGCTGGAAGGCCTGTCGCTTCCATCAGGAATCAGCCATCACGTCCCTGCGCCTCCTGCAGGATGACAACTACCTGCTGGCCGCTGACATGTTGGGGCAGGTCAGGGTGGAGTTACTATCACAGTGGTCACGTCGTGCAAGCTGCTGCTTCAGTCTGTGTCTTCATGTGCGAGCAGATCAAGCTGTGGGACGTCCGGGGGACAAAGCCGGTGCAAGAGTACAAAGGTCACTATAACGAACACGCCTACCTCCCCGTCCATGTCAGTGAACCCGAGGGGCTTCTGCTGGCAGGTAAGAGGATGCTTTGTGACAAACTGATGGGGGCTGGTCTCACCTTTGTGTCCTTCCCCCAGTGGGTCAGGATTGCTACACCAGGTTATGGAGCCTGAAGGACGGACACCTTCTGAGGACCATCCCCTCCCCGCACCCGACTGCCAACGACCTGATCCCGAGCGTGGTGTTCTCGTCCAATCTAGGAGGATGCAGGGGGCTCCCCGGGCTGCTGATGGCCGTCAGACACGACCTGTACTATTTCCCCTACAACACAGACTACCAGGAGTGAGGACAGGCTGGGCTGTAGACTGGAAGTACAGACTGGAGTCCTCTCACACACCGCTGACAATGGCTGGAGATGAATGTCCATTCTGAGGAGGTCTGGACTGGAAAGCCTCCCAGCAGTCTCAGGGGAAATAAACCTGCTGCATTCATGGATGCTCGACACGTACTTGCCAAGAGAAGTGCTCTTAAGATTTTTGGGTGATAAGGACCGTGGCTTTCCAAACAGGATTATTTCTAGATTATCAACAATACACCTGCAGGGTGTGAAGGGGAAGTTGGAAACACACACACAGACACATTGACTCTCTGCTTTATGGTTAGATACCAAATGAGCATACATGAACATGAAGGTGTTAATTGGTTTCATTGATCTCAGTGACTGATGGTAGATCACCAGCTCAGGTTTCCCTCTGTTTCGAACAGAATACATTTATACACTCCCAGGTTGGTTGTGCTGTGGTGTCCAGTCCAAAGCCTGCCGGCGTTGCATTCAGCAGATAATTGTCTAAACCCTGCAGCTCTGGAGTCACAGATTTAAGCAACACTTTCCTTGGTGTCTCTGCGTTTGAGGGTCCAGCCTCAAAAGTGGGTGTTGCTACGAACCAGCCGCTCAGTGAAAGCAGCATTTCAGCCCACTGCAGTCAGATGTGTTCACAAAAAGAAGCTTTTACATTTGAAAAATTAAAAAATCCCTGTTTCAGTCGCCCTCTTCTCCCTTTGACGGCTGTATGGTGTCATCATCCACCCATTCAAACTAGTAAGGCTAACGGTCGCTAGTTAGGACTACGCCGTGACATGTTGGAATGCATGTTGATGCTACAGGACGTGTGTGGGGCTGCTGATAGTTCTAATCATCCGAGTGCAGAGCATCCGGGAAGATGTAACCCGACATCCAGGTTCCTGTCAAGTCGAAACTCCTTTTGACTGAATCCACCACCGGTACCTCTATGATTGTTTACCCATCCTCACTCTTCTGTTCAGTTGTTGCTGTTCTTCTATCTGCCTCCAACTTGGTGACAAGAAAGCTCAATTTATGGCGTGTTCCTGGTCAGAAACGATCAATGAAACGATCAATGACGGAAGACGTGTTCAGTCAGTGAAAACACAAGAACGGAAAATATTATCAGCTCTGGTCTGTCATGCTGATAGACTGTTGCCTTGGAAGCTTCAATTAAGATTCAATATTTTCTACATACTATGGAAGAGGATGAGGGCCACTTGTGATCAACATGGACAAATGTAGAAGTTGGGAGGAAAATTCTGTTAAATCAGAATTCTGACTTCAATCTCACAACTAGATTTGTACATGTTGATCCACTCCATTTGTTTTTTGACATTTTGCCCTCTTCCGTAACGTTCCGATGTCTGACGCCTCTGGAGGTGCTGATAGTACTACTATGTTGGGCTGGGGGGGATCGTCGGGGTTGGACTTTCACATGCTTTTTTAACCTGAACAAAGACGCAAGCAGGTAAACCACTGCGTCAAACCTCTGAGATGATTCTCTCCAGTTGATCATCAAGTTTCACTCTGTTTTCTTCACAGTGTAAAACGCCGTCATGTTAACGTGAAATAGCATAAAGGGGCTGAAAGTGAGGACAGCGGTGTAGAAACTACAATCTGCTGCAGCAGAGAGGGCAGCCGGTAAGTGACGCTACCAAAACCAGAAGAGGAAGCTGTAAGTCAGACGACGGATCCAAACGATGCCCGTTGTTTTGACGAACGGTGTCTGTTGAGTCCCACTCTGTCTCCTGGTCCTGCTAGAGGTCCCCAGGTTTCTGGTGACAGCCGTTGCAGACCCTGACGGGATGATCCCAGCCGCGGGACGGCACGGTGCGGCGCGACTGCGAGCAGTCCTCACATACGCCCTGACCGCAGGCACGGCAGTGGTGGATGGACAGACGTGGGGAGAACTCCCTCTGGCAGTCGCAGCAGCAGTGGATGTCCTGATCAGGGACCCAGTAAGCTGGACGTGCTGCATCCTTCACCAGGCCTGGAAAAAAACCAGGGAGCGTTTAGAACACTGGCTTGTCTGCTGACGGTGAGTTAACGGTCGTCTTCTCACCCAGTGGGATGTCGATGGCACCAACCACAGCTCCGAGGGTGTTCTGAACTGCCTCCCCCACCTTCCTGGCTATCAGGGTCCCTCCTTCCTCCTCCAACGCCGCATCCAGCAGTTCTTCAACAGGAGAACATGAATATTTGGGCAAACGTCCAGAGAGCAGGTCTAATAGAAACCCTGAGCCTGATAACATCGATAGATAGATGGATAGATATAGCTATTGGCTTTCTACAGAATTGAAAACTCCAGTTGTCCATTTCAGGGCTTTTACTAACTGGCCCCCGGCCACACACAGAACACCCAGCTGAGTGTCTGCATCTGAAACTTCATACTAACAACAACCGTGATACTAACAACACTGAATCAACAGTCACACGAGAAAAAAGGAAAAAAAAAACAGGGTCTGTCTCACTGACCGGTTGGGATTCCTCTGTTGTGGAAACACGCGTCACAAACTCGAACGGGGGCGAGGCCCCAGCCCCTCTCAGGGACCGGACGGGTCTTGGAGGAGCAGGCGTCACAGAAGCCTTCGCCACAGGCCCGGCAGTGATGCTTGGTGTCGTTGGGCTGGAACTCCTCTGCGCATTTATGGCATTTCTACACATGGAGGACAGAGGGGGTTAGTGGTCCTGGAGGGACGACTGCAACTGGAATACTAGTTCTACCACGATTGTACCAGGATGAGCGAGTTGGGCTTCCAGTAGGTCGGCGCGATCTGGTCGGTGAGCCAGGAGGTGACTGCTTTGGCGGGCTTGACGCTGAGGTCGGACACCGACTGAGAGATGTACTTCACTCCGTCCAGCAGCCTCTGGGCGGCGTTGTTGTTGTCTTTCAGAAAGCCGTCCGACTGAAAAGAGCGAGAGGCGCAGCGCGTTAACAGGGACTGAATGACCAACTGGCAGCGGCCCGCTCGCACCCGGTCCCTTCAACACACACGACTTGTGACTGCATCTGAGGAGGAAGTGTTGTCACGAACGCTCACGACCCGTCTGACGACATTCAGCCCGGCTCAGAGCGCTGACATGTTGGTGTGTGACTCACCCCGGGCCAGATGTGCTGGATCTCTGTCCTGACCACCGTTTCCACTGGATCCTGGTTCCCGTACCAGTACTGCCTGCTCCGGTAAATGACCGCACAATTGGGGCACTCGATGACGTACCTAGAGCAAAAAGTCATCTGTGATCTGTGCATAGGAGGGGATGGTGTGGGGGGGTAAATGACGATATGAAACTGTGGCGATGATAGTGGACTCGGTCCAATCAACGACAGAGGTCAGTGAAGTATAGATCAGTTAGAAACATCTGGAACATTCAAATGCACATTCATGGATGAAATCTTTAAATGTGAAGAGTTCACCCATGGCTCTTTCCTTCTTCTTCCAGATGACTCACCCAGACCAGGCGTAGATGGCCAGGCCGAACCACGGCGAGTCCGACGAGGCTGTCGTTTTGGGAACAACGATGACCTCCTTCCCTCCCTCGTAGCAGGCCTGAGGAGAAGTCCACATGCCATTGATGGATATAAAATACATCGCCTGCACAGTTGAGTGTGTGTGTGTGTGTGTGTTTGTTGTCACCTTGCAGGTGTAGATGCGGTTGTCGTACTGCGCAGAGTAGCGACAGCGGTGTTTGGCTTCGTGGTCCAGACCTTCCTTCAGGTGATTCATGCTCCTCTTACAGCCTGAACTGACAGTGGGAATCCAACGCAGATTTATTTTTCACACTGTGCTCCTCACTCCCTTCTTCTCAGCTTTACCTTTCTGCATTTAACCCTTTTTTAACCCCATTTAACGGCAGCGGTATCGCAGCTGGTACAGTCACACCAGCATACTGTGGAAGACCGTAATTACACGACTATTTGTACATCAGAAAATGTAGACGGGTTCCTGAAAGCTGAGAAGTTGCACCTCACAACCACGTTGCAACTTCTCAGCTTTCAGGAACCAGTCTACATTTTCTGGAATTTTCCGGAACTGATGGACCTTTCCTCCTTCTCCTGGCTCCTTCTTCACCCCAGGTAGAGAGTGATTGTGCAAACAGTTGCATAATTGTGGTACTCCAAGGTATGCTCGCACGAAGGGTTAATTCGCCATTTGTACTCGCACACACTGATCAATACTCGTTTATCCATTTGTCCGTTCATTGTTTGTTTTATTGTCTGGTGTAACATCTGTCACATCCTGTTTGTCTTTCCGGTGTCCTGACGTTCCTTTCTGTTTTTGAATGGACACATACCCACAGCTGAGGCAGATGCTGGAGCAGGTGAAGTATTCATCAGGAAAGAAGGAGTTACTGCTCATGTGCTCATCTGGAATGTCGCCGCTGAACCTCTCGCTCAGAGCCTGATGGACGAGGACAGGAGGAGGACAAACACCTGAATGATCTGCACCACGTCACAGAACATGCAGGTGCGTGAAGACGAACACATCGGCACCTGCAGAGCTTTGTAGATGACGCTGGCGGAACGGGGCGAGCGGGTGGCGTTGTTGTCCAGCTGCTGCTCCAGGTTACGCAGCAGCCCGCTGAAGTCAGTTGGGGGGTTGTAGGTTCGAGTTCCACGGTACTGGATGGAGCTGAACGCCTCTGGGAAGAGACCCAACTTCCTGAAGCGCTCCTGGAGCAGACGCTCTGCAGAGTCTGACGGTTTGTCTGCAGATGAGCAACAAACACCGTGAAGTTGAGGATAAACTGTGAGCTGAGCAGACGTACCTGATCCTAAGAGCTTTGTGTGGACGGTCTCGTGGAAAATGATGACCGCAGGGCCCAGAGTGGACAACGGGACGTCCAGGCCGCAGCGGGTGGTGGTGACTTTAAGTTCCCTGGAGAAATGTTTCAGGTAGGCATCTGAAGCATCGCCGAGGAACTTGAAGAGGTCGTCATGGAGACGGTCAGCGTGAGTGCGATAGATGACAATATCAGAGATGGCCAAGACTTTAAGGAGAAGGCGGGTTCGCTGACCCTGGCTGGATCCTGACACCAGAAGAAAAGAGCAGTGAATCAGCCAATGTGAAGTCTCATTTCCAGTCCAAATGTTTGATTTATAGACTTTGTAAAAATCACTTGTTTTGAGACAAATCTTCACTTGTTTGAAGCAAATTTTCACTTTAAAAAAAGTACAAAAATCTGCCAGTGAAACAAGTGAAACACTGATTTTTTTTGTCTTCTTACAAGCAAAGACACAAAATCCTGTTCCTCTGGCAGATTGGTCTGTTTATTTCAAGTGAATTTGCTTGAAACAAGTGAGAAATGTCTGAATACCAGTTACTTTTCAGGTGTCTGAGACAGATATTCTTGCTGACATTTGAGTTCTGCCAGTGGACCAACTACATTTAAGGATGTTCTCCAGACGTACCGGCTCCGAGCAGTCCTTCTGTGTCGATGACGACCACTCGGTGAACCGGGTCCATCGCTGCCCACACACCCACGGTGCAGGACTCCTGGGTGGGGGAGGTTTTGAACACCTCCCTCCCCAGGAAGAAGGTGTGGTTCAAGGTGTGGGACTTGCCCTCCCCGGTGTTTCCAAAGACGCACACCACCTTGAGGAGCTCGTCCGTTCTGCAGCCCAGTCTGCTCACGAACTCGCCATCATCCTTGACCTGAGGATCCTCTCAAACATGAACCCCCAACACCGACGGTATCACTGCCGATACATCGGCAAATACCGGACTGATGCGACTATTTACACACAGCTTTCAGGAACCGCTTTCACATGGCACAAATGGTCGTGTGATTACAGTATGTAATTCATGTTTTGGTGTTTTAGTGTTTTATTCTCTAACATAACTAAGAGGAAGCAGGAAGGTGCTGTAACGTCCAGTTTGACTCTTGAGTGTCGATGATGATGATGTTCTTTTCGTTTCTCCGCTGATAGTAGTAAAAAGTCGTAGAAACTAAAGTATGCTAACGCGAATGTATCGCCGGGGATACCATCGGTGTCAGTGGGTCAATCTCATCACCATCATGTTTCTGTAAAGTAAGTAAGTAACACACTTACCTGCATCTCCTCCCTCTCATCCACCAACAGGAAGCTGCACACCTTGTCCAGCTGGGCTTTCAGCATCTCCATCCCCGCCTCCTCAGCCGTCCCGTCCTCCTGTGGACCTCTGGCTGGGGGGTAAGTTGCCAGCGGGTGCTTCCTCTTGTTCACCGAGCTGTGGGTGCGTTTCTGACAGTCCAAGCACAGATTGATCTTACATCCCTGGCAGCGCACCGCTGCTCGGAGTCGCCCCCCTCCGTTTCCGGAACAGCTGTTGTCCCCTTTGCACGAGTCACAGAACGGAACGTGGCCCGGGGCGATCCGCACCCGGTCGTGGTTCCTCATCCGGTCCTGGCGGTGGAGCTCCAGCTCGCAGCGGCCGCACTGCAAACTGCCGCATTCGTCGCATTCGAACGCAGCCTCGTCCGAGCCCCCGCAGGCGTAGCTCTCCTGACACACCAGCACCGTGTTCATCCCCCGATCGACGGCTGGACCTTGACCGCTCATCTCCGAGCTGACAGGCCAGGACAAGAACCCGGCTGCCGGTCGCCGGAGCTAGCTATGGCTTGGAGAACCGGGATTGCAAAATCAGTCACAAACAAGTATGGCACAGCTCAAGGAGCCTGCTGGATGTGTCCCCCTGTGGGCAAACTATTTGAAGACGGGCGATGAGCCATGGATCTGATCAGAAATGCCACTCAAATATCAGCTGTTGACATAGCAGTGTGCTAGCTGGGACCACCCACTGAGCACCTTCTGTTTTTCAAGTTACAAGTTGTCGACGCGAAGCTTTGTCCGGTGTCTTATCATTAAAACAACAAAAATGAAAAACAGCATTAAAAATAACTTACACCATCAGCTCAACAACGACATATCGTTACTCCCGAAGGAACTAGAACCCAACCTTCACTTTAACCCACTGACGACACGTCCGCCGTCTGACATCCGACCTCCGCCTGCCTCACTGCGGACGTCCGCTTGTTTTGGGCCAGAACCCTGAAGATGTTGTTGTCTTTGCATCAGCTGATCGGCTTGTTTTTATCCAGAGGTCAAAGATGAAATGAGAGCCGTGCATTTTGGGAAATGAAGTCCCTCAAAGACGAGTGCTGTTGAAATTAACAGTATGTGAGGGAGTACATGCATATGACGTGTTAATTATTGTCCGAATCTTTGTTTACGAGGTGATTTTCTCAATGCCCTACTCGCTACTTCAGTAAATACATTATTTGAGTCTTGTACTAAGGGAGTGAACGCCACACCGGTTACCCATAATGCTTTGCATCGTCCAGCTGCAATGATGGTGACTTCGATTTCGTCGATTCGAAATTCGGCTTACACCGAAATTGACTGATTGGGCGGAGTTGAGACGAGATTTTCATAAACTAGCCCAATTTGAGCTATAACTACTTAATAATTCAAGTGTCTAAGGTTGACATACGGTTAACAGCTACTAGTTTTGTCACTCTTCTTGGTGTAATTAACTTTATACAAGTCACCACCACGTCTCCGCAACCGAGTCGGGACGCCCCGGTGAGTATAGTGTGAAGTTGATGCGCGTTTAACTTGAAATTTGAATTGTTTCGGTCTTTGCACGAAGCTATATTCCATGAACCCGTCGCATTTGTGTAATTAATTGTTATTTTGACATGTAAAACTTTGTGTGTGCCATTGGATATTGTTCACAAAGAAAGATTTCTTCACATTTGCCTTGGCTGCTCTCGACATTAGCTTATTGCTAATGCTAGCCTAGCTTCGGTGTTAGCCTCTGACCGCTTTCCGCCGGTTTAACGATGGAGGAAAACGCTTACACCGACATTCACGACAAAGCCATATCCCTGGACTGTCTGGACCACTCCAGCTTCTGCAGGGAGTTCACCGTCAGCTCTCCGAAGGTGTCCATCGGGAAGGTGATGGCGTACACCTGCTCGGTGTGGCTCGGAGCATACGCCGTGTTCTTCGTCACTCAGGTAAGAGGACTGAGTGGAATTCTCATAAGATGCCACACACTTTTCTTATTTCATAGTCAATAGACGCCGTCGTTGACATGCCGTTTGAACGTCAGAAAGTGTAATGAGAATACGTGACTTGAAGTTAGCTCAGTGAAAACACCTGAATGAGAGCACCTGTAGTCAGAATGTCACATTATCTTATTCTTATCATGCCATTATCTTAATGGAGTCTTTAGAGTCTTTGCATATAGTCCAGGCAAGTGCAATTGTACAGAGAATAAATGAAGTGTAATGAGAGTAGAATATAAAGTACACTAGGGCTGTATGAATGTCACATCAATGTCGTATCAACAGTGGTTATTAAATACGGTATAAAGTACAGTGTGGATCATAGGTCTGATGATATTCACAGATGTGGACTACATGTCTGTTTGAATATGTTTTTTGAATGGTTTCCCTCTCCTGCAGAATACGGCCGTACTCTCGGGGGCGATATTTGTGACCCTGGTGGGCATGATGCTTCACATCCACTTTGTGAAAGTCGACCACGAGTCCCTGCTGGTCATCGGCTCCGTGGGTATTCAGGTGTCCTCCAGCTACGCCTCAGGACGGGAGACAACCACTTTTATTGAGATGAACAGGATCAAGGACATCGTCATCAATGAAGCAGTTTACATGGTGATTAAAGAAATATGTCTGAACTCTGTGTAACAGCCCACCGGTTGGTAATAAGAGGGGACTGGTGGTTTTGTTTCAGCATAAAATCATCTACTACCTTTGCGTTCTGCTGAAGGACCCCTCAGGCCCGGATGCAGTGTCGAGTGTTGTTCCGTTGTTCCAGGTGAGGTATTGAACCGAATGTCGCTGTGTGCGAAGGCCCTTTTTCTTCATCTGTGTGTGTGTTTTATTTGTGTTTCAGAGTTCCAAGCCAAGGCTGAACTGCCTGGTGAAAGTGTACAAAAGCTGCCAGGAGATTCTGTCAAAGTTCTGACGTCTGACTACGCACTCACTCGTTCAGTAGTCTGGTTTCAAATCATGTGTTCTATTACAGCATTTAGTACTGTACATTGCTGTGTGATTGTATATGTATCTAACTTTCCTGCATTAAGACAACTTATTTGACCTCCTCAGGCCTGAGCTTTTTTTTTTGGTGTGCATTTCTATTCCTTGCTGTTTGAGAGGAGTATGAAAAAATGAGTAAAAAATAAAGTTACATAATAAAACTATTATTACATTGAATTTATACAGCACTTTAAAAGAAACTCAATGAGGCTTTACTGAAATGCAATGTCCACATGTGTGTACGCAGTCTCAGGAGGTTGTTGGTTTTAGATGGTGGAAAAACAGCAACACCATTCCAGGCATTTCTCTCTATGAATTTTTTATTTGAAATAAAAGTGTTTTTACAAGTAATATGTCCACATTGCATTTTTTGAATACAATTTAATTTTATAAAGCCTCAAAAGAACTCTGTGACGATTGTATTTCCAGAGCATTACTTTCTTTTCCCTGCAGGGGGCAGCACAACACTGACAGATGCCTTAGTCATCTCAAAGAGAAATTCACATTTCCAGCCTCATGATGACAATAATGGAGAGACAGTGCATGTTGGGTCCAGAATGTAAAAATACAATAAAATATAGTGAGTAAAAGTAACAAATTCATTACACTAATGAATGTACACTATTTCATGAAGAAAAGTACTCAAATAACATAGAATCAAGAGTTCGGAGAAAAAAAAACATCTCTCCCCCCCTGGTCAAAGGTTATTTTGTTGACTAGTTCATCACCTATCTCTAGTCAGAATGTTGTTTCTGCAGGTGGAGTTTAAAGTATGATACACGCTGAAAATGTGTTTGTTTTCTCCATAGATGTTTAATTTTGACTGTTATCTGAAATAACTGTTATTGCAGCTCTGTGTTGGTGAACGAGCAGCAGGGTGCGACTTTCACGGGGCGCTGCGTGACGCTGCTGTGAGGAGTGGCCTCCTCCCTCCTGGAGGTGATGCCTCTGGGCAGCTCTCAGTGTGTAAATCAGACCGTCGGAGGGACGACGACATTCTTACTGTGTCACAGCTGGAGCTGTGTTTAGTTCATCTGTAGTGTACGTGTGTGTTGAAAATACGGTCAAAAACACCCAGATACGCCAAATACCAATGTCTCCTCCTGTTTTCTGTAACTATGTGTCTTGTTACCGCCACCAAGGGGGTTCTGGTTGTGCTAGGGTTTATCCCTTTGTTTTTTTGTTTATCTGTCTGTCAAACAAAACAGTGAGACGTTCAGTCACTGCTGCTGATGGACCAGGACCAGAGGATTGTTCTGGAACCATCTGGATCCAGGAATCTGTTGAAGGGTTCTTCCTCTGTCAGTGGATTGTCTCTGTGGTCCAGTGGTTAGTGGGTCTGTCTGTTAACACAAAGGTCGGGGGTCGGTGCCCACCCAGTGTTTTACTATTGAAATAGAAAAGAACAACCAGAGGTCAGAGGTCATGATTAGTGGACCAAGGTGTCTACTGATGTTTTAATAACTATGTGACTATTAGAGACAAAGTCCTGTTTGATGATCAGTGGATTTATTGGAGGAGATCAATGGATGGAGGACCATGATGTTGGTGGGATGATCTGATTGGACGACGTCGGAGCTCTGTCTCTTGTACTCGACAGATGTGTGAAATCTTCCTCCAGTACGTTGAGTGTGAGAACCTGCTGCGGTGGGAGAGGGTTTGGATCCCTGCTGAGCGGGGAGTTGTCTCTTTACCACCTGTAGTGCTCCCTCTCTCCCACACACATCAGAGGTCACACAACCCGACCCACTTCTGCACAACAGGTGGATGTATGTAGGTGGAACTTGCCGGAACGTTGTTCCCAGTGTTTGTTGGCTGTTCTTCTGTCTCAGCTCTTCTGTGTTTCGCCATCAGTCCCCAGGACCACAGCGTTAATGTGACGTTCCAGTTCACACGGGCAGGTGGATCTCCATGTCAGGTTGGAGTTTTTTGTGCTGGTTTGTGGATGAATGCTAATGATGATAATGGATGTTTTGTGGATTTAAAAGGAGTTTGACAGTTCAAGATCTCAACATTTAGAAAACAAATCAAATGTAATTAGTTACATTAATGAAGTCGGTGAATGTTACAACGCCGACATCTTAAACAGGGTGATTGACAGCTGCTCCAGGAGAAGATCCCACCAATCACCAACTCACAACTCTTCATTTCAAACTCCATCACTTGTAGTTTTCCAGCTTTCTATACAGTCTATGACAAAAAAAAAAAAAAAGGAAAGTGAAACGTCCCTCAGGACAAACCTTCTCAAAGCCCTTTGTTCCAACTGAGGAAGTTAACGGCGTGTTTACACATTTGATCGAAATCCAGTGGAAACAAATCCTCCTTCTTCTGACGTTCGACCTTTAAAACAGACGCACTCACAGGATCAGACAGATGCAGACCAACTGAGGATCACACTGGTCTGAGCGGTGAACGCCATCAGCACGCGATCGCTGGCGGCGCAGATCGACGTGACGTTTGTAGACCTCGTGTTTGGTGTGTTCAACTTCGACATTTGTACGTTTTCATGCGACAACACATTTAAAGATCAACACAGGAACTGGAACATGTTTTTTGTGTCTTCAGGAGCTGTTGGTCGTATTTGCTCGGAGGCCGGTTTCCTCCTGGGACGGGACGGGTCACACCAGTGCTGCCCTCCTTTGTGTCTCACAGGAGACAACGTTGAACTCCAGCTGGATGTGTGTGTTGACCACATGAGGTGATCACGTGTGAGCAACAGCCAGACTCCCTCCCTGCAGTCCGTTTAAATTCAAATCCTTTAAAAATAAGAAACGTACAATGATACGAGTGAAACTGACTCCTGTGGGCCACACCTGTGCAGCGTCACCTGCGAGACGTGAGGGAAGTGAGACAAACTTCTTGTCTGACCAGCTGGCAGCAGATAAGACAGAGAGAAGCCTGTTGGACTGGTCTGTCAGGGAGCTGCTGCACACACACACACACACACACACACACACACACACAGAGTGGGTGGCTTCATATGTGCATAAACACAGGTCAGAGGTGCCAAATTCAGATTTTTTTTTCTTATTTCTGTCTCATTACAGCCACTGTTACCTCCGTCAAGGAGCTTCTGATTTTGTCGTTGTTTGTCTGTTAAATAACTCCAAACGATGTGAGAAACTGCTGCTGATGGACCAGGACCAGAAGATTGTTCTGGAACCATCTGGGTCCAGGAATCTGTTGAAGGATTCTTCCTCTGTCTAGAACTCTACAACAGCAGCAGTGGACTGTCTCTGTGGACCAGTGGTTAGTGGGTCTGTCTGTTATCGGAGAGCGGAGACTGGATGATCAGATGATCAGATGATCAGATGAATCTGTGTTCTGTCGCTGACACATTTTCTGTCAAGTAACTGAATCAAGACTGAATCATTGAACACACACACACACACACACACACACACACACACACACACACACACACACACACACACACACACACACACACACACACTCTTCCAATGATGGCGACATAAACATGCTGACTAAGCTGATTTGCTGTTGTGGGAGTAAGCGCGCA
>CAAKHB010007219.1:70067-84926 GCA_901007665.1 Aeoliscus strigatus | reverse complement strand
CGGCGGTTTATTGCACAAGCAGAAATACAAAAGACACGGTAGAACACAGGCAGAACAAATGACCGAGAAACAAAAAATCGCGCACTGCGGCGGAGTCCAAACGCAAACAGAAAATCGCGCACAAGGGCGGAGAATAAACACGAGAGAGAGAGAAACAAAACTGAGGAACACGCACTACGGCGGAGATAAAACACGAGAGAAAGAAGCTAACTGAAAATCACGCGGACACGCGGAAACCGGGAAAAAACGGGTACAGAACGAGAGCTCGAGTTTTACGGGAAAGACGGCGGGAGAGTAAGGCACAAGCACAAACAATCTGGCAGTGGAGTGCAGCCAGAGCACGGCTTAAGAGCAGGAGCAATCAGCGCGCCGATGAGAATCAGGTGCGCTGATTGCTCCCAATCAGCCTGGCCGCACCTCCACTGCCAGCCAGAGAGAGGAGACACCTGGAATCAAAACAAACCCAACACAAAACAAGACACAACCATGACACTGTACCTGTCCATAGCCTACCAGGTGTCCCAGGGGCTGACGCTATCGCTCTCCGTCTACTCTCCCTCATATTCTGTCCTGGTAGGAGGCCGACAACACGTCCAAAGCTCCACTGATCTTTCCTCCTTTTCTTCTGACCGCTGGCTGACCTCTGACCTCTGACCTCAGTCATTTTGACCTGAACAGTGTGGAGATTGGAGAATGAGCTTTTTTGTGTGTAACAACTTGTCGTATGTGCAGAGTCGTGACAAGAAAATTTCAAACGTGTTTGAAAATGAATCGCGAGGTTGCCGACTCGTCACGTCCCGATGAACGCTCACGACCCTGCGAGCCCTCTACGGATATGCAAATTAGCCTGCGACTCGTCTGCGACGGGAAATTCGTGGCGATATCGTAGAGTGTAAACCCAACCTGAGTGTTGGGAAGACGAACCAAACTGCTTCGTTCATTGTGAAGGAAACATGAATTACTACTTGTTTTATTCACAAAGTGGGACAAGGCACTCAGAGCAGAAATGTCTTGACCATCTTATTTGTGTCTGAGACAACTCGGTCACCAGGGCGACGCCTCCAGCCGCACATCTTTTAGTTATAGTTTAGTTTCCTTTAAGACGGTTTTATTAACTAAATGTCTGCAGCCAGCAGTTTTTTTTTCTTCAGCTCCGCTAAAAGCTTGACAGTTCTTTCTAAAAAACACCAAAACAAAACAACAAAACCCTGCACAACCCCATCAAACAAAGAGAAAAAACAAGAATCCCCGAAGGGTGACGGAGGTCCAGCCAAGCAGAGCTAAAATACTGTGAAGAGTCTGGTCTCAGTCCCTCAGTGACAGTCTGACTCAGAGCTTCATCCAGGAAATACGTCTGCAAATAAATAGGATTCTTGTACATTTGAACATTTATAAAATATAATAAAATATAAGGAAAATATAAGGAACACATACATCAATGTGAAGCTGGTATTTACTGTACTATAACTCAATACATAAATATTGTATATGAGCTCAAAGAAACTCCAGCGATGGAGAATAAAACATGACTCCCTGCAGGTCAGTGTCTGACTGTCGGGATGAGATGAGAGATGACGGCTGTCAGACAGACCTGTGACAGAGACACATTTCATGAAGTCATTGGTCATGGAGGCTTTTTTTCCCCAAATTGTGATCATATATACACAGATTGCAGATAAAAGAGGAAATTCTTGAATTTTTCAGCAGACTGAGTCAGATCTCCTGTATCATTTGTTGTTAAATGAACTTGGTTGTTTCCATTTGTTCTGATCTCCTCCTTGTTTTCCTTGTCTCAGTTTCTGTTCTGCGTTCCTCTGTGTTCCCAGGGGGGAGCAGCCAACTGACACTGACACTCAGCCGTCCTTCCTGCTCACTACATTTCAAACGTCTCCTGTAGCTTTGTCCGTCTTGTTATCCGTGAGCTGTGCAGACTCACACTGCTGTGATCTGACAAAGCCGCTTCTCTCTTCGTCCGTTTGATTCACTCGTTTCTTTTATCACCACGTTTCAGCTCTGTTTTTCTTCTGCTCGTTTTCCCCATCTTTCCATTTTCTCTCCTTTGCCCTTGAACTCTGTTCTTATGATTGACAGTGTTCTGTGTTGCTCCCGTCTGGGAAAGTCAATGCTCTCATCATGTAACCCAGGTTTTCTTTACGTTATTGTGTTGGCACCACATGAACAAACCTAGTGAGGTTGATAGCTGAATGCCAAACGTGGTGAATGAAAGGAACATCCCTCTAGATACATATGTGAGTCTTCACTGCATCATCAGGAAGACACAAGGGGATCAAACCATAATGACAATCATCAAAATCACAACCAAAGAGAGAAGTTCTTATGGTTCATGAACATGAATATTAGCATCATTATTTCACCAAGTGAAGAATGAAAAGTAACGGGAGTCCTCGTGCCACTTTTCCACAACGCAGCTCCAGCTCTAATTGGCTCAGCTCCACTCGACTGTACCTGGTTCCAGACACGTCCCTTTTTCATTACATTTCCATTTCCTCCGCAACATGAGTGCTGACGTCATAGCAACGGCTGCGAAACCGCTGCGACAGGGTTTTATACATGGAAACAGTGTAGGACATGGAGGTGATGGTGAACTGGCTGCTCAGTTTGGGGATTTTTGTTGCAGACAAAGCAAGGATGCAAGGATACGATTGCAGAGATGAAACTCCACTGCATTGGGGGTCACTGCATCCATCTCTCATAGGGAGGGCGATACGTAGGTCCACCAATTGTTTCTGACTCAGGTTTAAATCTCTACATAAATGAATATAGAACAAATTGTGCATCAAGGTCCACCACATCTTTGCCAGACAGGTTGGACAGTAGATGGAGTTTGTTTGTTGTGGTATCAGGGGACTTTATGTTTGTACTTCTTACATCACCATGGTGATATTTCCTGTGAAAAGTGAACCTTGGTGAGAGGATGTATAACCCAGAGTTTACATCACTAACCAACCTCTCGTGGTGAATGATGCAGACCAGTGGGTCGGTTTGGCTGAGTGGGAAGAATTCACTGCAACAGCACAGTCACCAAAACAGACACGTTTTTGACATAAGAAGTCTCATGATGCATAAGGGTCAAAGGGCAAACTCCACTCAGAAACAGAGACAGACAGATAGATAGATAGATAGATAGATAGATAGATAGATAGATAGATAGATAGATAGATAGATAGATAGATAGATAGATAGATAGATAGATAGATAGATAGATAGATAGATAGATAGATAGATAGATAAATGGATGGATGGATGGATGGAGACAGACAGACAGAACAGACAGACAGACAGACAGACAGACAGACAGACAGACAGACAGACAGACAGACAGACAGACAGATAGATAGATAGATAGATAGATAGATAGATAGATAGATAGATAGATAGATAGATAGATAGATAGATAGATAGATAGATAGTTAGATTCTCTGTCATCCAAATATTTTAACTTTAACTTGCAAAAGATGGACAAAATATCAAAGTCTTTTCTCCTGGAGAACCAGAATTGGATGTCAGAATTGGAGCAGGAGCGACGGAAATGAGTCAGTGACAGTTTGTTTGGATGAAGAGTGTAAGAGCTGGATGGACAGACGTCTGTTCAGACTGTCCGTGGCTCTGAGCCCGTCCACATACAGACTGATGGAATTGGTCTCCTGGACTTTTTGGGGACAGTGAAGTAGCTTCAACTGCTCGTTGCCAGACCCACCTGCAGAATCTAAAGTTGCTGGTGGTGGATATGTGTTTCAAGAAAAAATACTTAAAAAAGGCCACAAACTAGTAGTGGATGTCACTCATTCTCTGTATTTGGTTCAGTGATGGAAAAGAGCCATAGTTGTAATTATGTAAGTGCAGTGGAGCGTGTGTGTTCCATGGATGCATTACTGTCCCACACATACAAATGTAGATCCTCTCCGGGAACAGACGTGGGGGGATGGGTGATGTCTATAACATGAAACAAGAATAGGCTGATGCAGGGAGCAGGGACAGTAAAGACTGAGTTATGCTACTGCGTCAAATCGACGGTGTAGACACTGTCGTGAACCCTTCGAACTTTTCCGTTTCATGAATGGTTATCTTCTTCTCTAGTTGACTCGCTTTCGCCTTTTCCGGTCACAGTTGATTTTATTTTCATCATTTTATATATCACTGTTTATATATCATTTCATGAAGTTTTAAAAATTAATTCATGCAGGAAAGTAACACTTTACATTTAGAATATGCGGTCAGTTTACCCAAATATCACCTATTTGGAAATTTGTTCCAACGTTGTCGGAGAGAGAGACCTCTGCGTAGCTGCGTACCCTACGCCGGCGATTTGACGCAGTGGCATAATTCAGGCTTAAGGACCCCAGAGAACATGGAATGCATGTTTGAGTCAGGACAACGACATTTTCAATTTGTTTTGAATTCATATGTTTAATTTTCACACAGGTTTAAAAAGCATTTTTCTGAGCATGGCAAGACATGGTTTCGGTTCAGTTGGGGCGACACATAAACGTGCACCCAGCGATGGACGGTGCTTTTACATGGTTGTAGATGTGGTTACAGTCAGGACAACAAGTCAAGTCAAGTCAAGTTAGATTTTATTTGGAATTCACAACAACAGTTCTCTCATGACGCTTAGAGAACGGACGGTCTATTCTATTATAGAGCTAGACGGAGGAGATGAAACACTTTTTTTCAGGCACAGAAACCTTGGTCCGATGGAAGGCTACATGTGGACGGTCTGCTGCCTCGACTAGTTGAGGTGAAACAAAGAACAGGGACAAATAGAGAGTATGTCATAGTATAGAAACCTTCTGTAAGGATGTTGTTCGGTGGTTGCCCTGGGGGCTGGGGCATCTTGTCATCCATCCATTTTTTATTGAACTGTGATTAGAATCACAAAAATGTATCTGACGATTTGAATCAAACAGCCTTTCTGAGTGTTGCAGGAGCAGATGGTTCTCCTCATGCTGGAAGCACAAACGGAGCAGAGGAATTGGGAAGGAGTGTAAATGAAGAGAGATTTCAGCTTATGCTAATGATGGGGATGTTGCCAGCCGGCACAGAGCTTTGCTTTTGACTAGAGTCGGATATCCTCCCCTCTGTGTCATCTTTAGCAGCCGAACCACACGTTGGATTTCACTGATACTGGTAAATCGCTGACGTCCAGATTATGCTGAAACATCGTGAAGCATCGTGAAGTTTAAACTACTCATGCAGACATAATTACAATCTAATGTCCTTTGAAACCATTCACCAATGTCATGTGAGAAAATTGAGGACGAATAAATGATTGGAATGGTTTGGATTGAATTCAAGGAAATAATCTGTTTGTATGTAAATCAATCAGTCGATGATTATTTGTACAACATTTTTCACACAACACACAAAGGGCCTAAACAAAGACAAAAAACAGACAAACAAATCAACAAACAAAACACACCCAGCTAAGAGCAGGGAGCTGAGGAAATGCTATCAGGTGCGAGAATTCATGATACGATAGAATAAAACAAAATATGATCATGAAATGAATGATTAACATCAAATAAAATCTAAATATAAATATGCAGTTAAAAGAAACCATGACATAAATCAGGGTGGTACAGTATGTGAAGGCTAATACACTTACAGCATGTTAACGGTGATAAGATGATAAATGATCAATCAGACTATTTTAATATAACTGCCCTCCCCGCTTGATCCATCTCAGCTGAACTCTTCTCCAAGCAAAGCAACACTTGTTAACGTCCTCATCATGGAGCAAAACCTCCCGATAAGTGTCAGAACACAAGACTGAGGTGGCATCTTGACATAATCTCATCATTCACGCTCTTTGAGCCGGAGTTCCGTGACACCGATCCGCCACAGACAGCTTCCATTCACACTGGGAATGCTGATGTAGCTCAGAACCTGCCAGCAGCCAAGTGACAGTGTTACAGCAGTGTCGGGATGTGTAGGCGCTTTCTCAGCGTTGATAATGTGCCGATCTTCATTTCATGCCTCAAAATTTTATTAGATGTCCTCTGTCTCTACTTGCAATCCAGCTCCATCCAATTAGAGGCACCCATACTTACTCTGTTATGTCATCTTTTTGCTTCAGGTGGAGAAAAAGTTCACCTGGCACTCATTTGCAAACTATTACTATTACCCGTGTAAACACTGGCAAACCCCATTTATGCGCTTCAGCATTGCAGTCATTTATTTATTTAGTTTGTAATTTTATCCAATTCAACAGGAACAATGCACAATAAAACATTCAGCTTCTGAAAGAAAACACGTTAAAGCCAGGTATTCTCCACCTGTGGTCCCTGGGCTGGTACATAGAAAAAAATAAATGATAATAATAAATTCTGTAAAGTAAATAAGGAGATCAGAAACGAACGTTCATGTTGTTTTTTAGGGAGTTGCTTTTATCAATCTTTTTATTTTATTTTATTTTATTTTTTTGCTTATATCAATCTTAAATAAAGTCTCACACAGTGGCACAGATTTTTAAGATTGTGTTTTTTGAAGTGTGAGCCTCTCTCTTCATTAGCGCCATGTGATGTGACTCACACTGGAGGCACCTTGACCTTGTCAGGGTCACGTCATGAGCTGTCAGGGCACTTGCTGTACTCCTGAAGTCCTAAAAATAGAGCAGTTACAGCCAGAGCTGCTGGAGTGCAATCAATTTATACGATACCTTACAGCCTTTTAAATTCAACATTTATCATGTATCTATGCAACAATCCAAAGAGCAATGTCGGTATTCATCCAGATCATGTATATCTGCGGCTACATCGATAAGAGAACAGGAACGGTGTGGTGAGAAGAAAATGGAGTGACGGAGTGATTAAAGGAGAGAGGGGCACTGCTGACAGCCAATAATACTTTACTTTGTTCAACATAAACCGAGAAAGACGATAGATTGGTCATATACAAGAAGGTTACGTGGGCAACAATAGCTTGGAGCTCCGTCATCAAACGTGATTCCCTTTAGCGTCACACAAATGTCATACATGAATTGAATTCTTCTAGTGTGTTTCATTAGCTGTATCATTGGCCAGTGTTGATGAGAATTGGCCAAAAAATATACTGAATATGTTGCTTGACATGCATACATATCTAAACTAATCATCATAAGTGATAACATCTGATAACATATATATGTTCTCACAGTTACTTATCGAGAACTAATAGATAAATGATAGAATGAACAGTCGAAACCACACAATAACTATGGAGGAGTAAAAGTGCCAAAATTACATAAATGAATACATCATGAAATAATCATTTAAATGTGTCATTAATTAATTAAAATACAATTCATGTAATATGAGTGAGTTTGACAGATAAAATCAATTCATGAAATACTGCAACACAGAACCATGAAATAATAATTAAACAGTGAAATAAATATATTAGATATTGTACCTTTACATAAAATGAGTATTCGTATCATAATGAATTAATGACACATTTACTAACAGATTTCTGTATCTGATTACAATTTCGATTAATCGATGACACATTTAAATAATTATTCAATGATGTGTTCATGTATTTGATTTTGGCACTTTTACTCCTCCATAGTTATGGTGTGGTTTCGACTGTTCATAAATAATCAGCTTTACACTGACTGCATATAAGTTTAGAATAAATATACCATGTGTATTATTTACATTTCACGAGAATGAAACATGAGTGAGACATTCAAACACTACAGACTTTGACTTGATATTATTTTCCCCCTAACGTCGTTTAACTCCAGGATTTGTTTTCCTCCGTCCTCATGTGATACTTAAACAACATATGGGGTCATTAGATGTTCCTTGCTGAAGGCACAGTAGTGCATGAGCAGTTTTGTAATGAACTCAATGAATATGGCCAGTGGCTTCGATTGCCATATGCCTGATATCTGCTGTGTGCCGTGCACATGGTGTGTCTGAATCATGCTGCGTAGCTCCACACCCCGTGCACTTCATCGTATTTTATTCCATATATTGTTTTCTGCACTGACCTGTTGTTTCTGCAAAGTCACTTCAGACGTTTCCCAACAGCAACATGACACTTGGTTTGTTGCTAACGTTGTGTAGCACTTAGGAATGAGGTGGAGTTTGGCGAAATGTGTGATGCACTAGACTAGACAAGGAGAATGTTTTGTGGGAATGTTTTGTTATAGTTGAACAGTTATAAAGCTAAGGATAATCCTTTACAATGAAGAGAAAATATGACGTAATGCTCTGTAAACATGCCCATACATATTATTTACAACCTCCTAATCCTAATGAGCAGTGTCACATTGTTTTAAGCCTGTTCAAACATTTAAATCTGCTTGCACCACAGGGACTTTGCTTGCATTTTACAATCTTTAAATTACGACCACATCAACAGGAGGGGAAAGTCCTCCTCCTAATCAATTGTTGACCACTTGAGGGCAGCACGACAAACAGACTGTGATGGAAATTCTTGTGATACAGTAGCATAGGCAGTAACAATAGATAATATATCTGAAGATGACACTAATGATTCATACAGAAAGATGTAAAATCACAGTTAAGGGCAAAATTTAAATGTTATTGATGATATTATCTGCTTTGAAAGTTTACATGACTGTAAGAAAACACAAAGTTGCTTCTGTTTGTTTAGCTTTTGGAGGCATGCTAAATACCTGCCAGAGCTAATGTACAGTCACTTTAAACTGTTCAATGTTGGTGCATTTGGTTGAACTTTGAACTATCAGCAAATAGTAAAATGATAAGATGACACCATGGATGATGTTTACTGCTTATGAAAAGACATGACTGACTTTGTCCTCGGTCAGAAGTATAGTGATGAATGCTGAAAGACATTCAAATGTGTCATTGTAACACAATGGAGATGTTGGCTATGAGGAAAAAAAAAAGGATGCTGGGACTGACAAAAAAACACGATATCACTCAAATTCACCTGTTTGCAGTCTTTATGTTAACAACATGGCTCCATCTTTACACATAAACATGAAGTCCAATGCAGCGGTGGACAGGTCAGGGCGCTGCGTTGCTGCATGTGTATCATTTGCGTGGCGATTTAGCCTGTTTCCACGTCATCAGACACAATGAATTAAAACGAAATATATTATTAGCGTTTCTTAGTGCATTATTAACTTGTTTCAATTCATACCGTCAAATTTACATATAAATAACTATGATGTAGCTCATGAGCCTCCCCCGTTTGAAAGCAGCTGTCCACTGAATTTAAATACATGCTCAGGGAAGACTGAAGGATGTAAAAAGAGTTGAAGTGATGAGATGATGATTTTGACAGCAGTTGGACATGCAGAGGAAGAAGCAGACTTCAACACAGAGACTTCTGGCAGCCATTTATTCCACTGAGTGGGCTGCAGCTTCTCTGACAGCTGAGACAGAAGTAAAACTGCCATGCGTTCCTTGGACATACTTGGGTGCATAAAACCGATCTTGTGCGTGCTGATTCAGCTGGCCTGAACCTCCCATCACAACTACAGGCGTCATGTGGCATCACTCTGACACTGGTTTCTGCAAAATGTCACTGTGCCTCACACAGACCATCAGTCTGCAGGTCTGTTGCCTGCTGCAGACCACTGCGGGAGCGCTCGCAGACGTGGAGGCTGCCGACTTTCCCTTCCCCAGGGGAAATAAAAAGCAGGATTATCAGCCCATGTATGTCTCAGTCAATCACATGTATCATAAATGGTCCAGTTTCATGGGACTTTGCATCAAATCTCAGAGGGTTTAATCTCGTATTTCTATTTTCTTAAAGAGGACGTTCTAAAAGAAGACGAAATATTAAGTGTGTGTGTGTGTGCGTGTGAGTGTGTGAGACAAGTGGACTTTTGTGTTCAATCTGGATCATACAAAACCAAAGGTGATACATACAGATATCGTCACTATTATCGTTGTCAATAATTAAAAGATGCACATAAAGTCACCATGGATCCATGTTCACAGTGTACGTCAGTGACGTGGAGATGGCAGAAGCTGCAAATGATCTTTTTCATTCTGTAATAATTTGTGTGTCCAGACCAACGATGTGGTAGGAAACACCTGGAACTGGCTCTACTTCATCCCTCTCATCATCATCGGCTCCTTCTTCATGCTCAACCTGGTGCTCGGTGTCTTATCGGGGTAAGTCGGCGTGAACGAACCGTACTGCTCAAACATCTGCCATCTGTTTGTCAAAACTCAATCCGATCATAACGTGTTGAGAAGAAGTTTGATTCTTTTTAACAGTCTCACTGTTCTGTTCATGTGTCAGTGTTGTGCATGCGTCAGAGAGATGATGATGATGATTCTTCATTATTCTGCTGGTACGCCTACAGGCCCTCTGCTATACCTGCTTTTTTAGGGACTTTACAAACCGTGTGATAACAGCAATCTCACTGGTTCGCAGCAGGTCACACTGCAGGAGATGAGTCTACTACCATCTTTGTCACAATGTGGGAGACGGCACTACATTCAATTTGAGGCATGTCAGAGTTGATGCACGTAGTCACATCATTTCATCCCTCAGACAGAAAAAGCTCGCAGCCATACAGCTTTATTTGCTTTGCTTTGTTTCTTTGCAGCAGTCAGGTTTCTCTTACTGTACTTCTTCCATTAAAACAATCATCAGCCACTCGGAAGCTCTTTTACTAGCATGTTTAGCTCATTTGCACAGCTTAATCACTTTCTTTCTTTGTGTTTTCATCGTCATGATGAGAACAGTGGCTCCGGGAAGTCACCACTTCAGACCACTTCCAACGTTTTCCAGTCTATATTGACAATATTACTTGTGTTTCTGAGAAATGGTGTATTGTCCAGCAGTGCTTTAACACCCATGAGACTTGGCTGCTGTTGCTATGGTGAAGCCAGACAGCCAGGAACAAAGCATCAAATATTGATTGGAACTTTCATTTTTATGCTTATGAACAAATCTCAGTGCAACTTCAAAAATGCAAAATTGGTCTTTGGAACATTGTATCAGCACTTGCTGATTCAGGGTAATTTTTGCTGAGGCTATGGAATGTCTCCACATGTGTCGTGTTCTATGTGAAAGAAGAGTGGGAACCGGGCTCCTTCCACTTCAGTAGAAGTGTGTATTTATATATGTTAATGTTTCCGGGTAATGTGCAAAGCTATAACATCCAGCTAGCTAACATTATCAATGTTATCAAAGCTAGCTACCTACAGTAGTGAGCTAAAATACTGTACCTAGCTAGTTAGCAATTCATTAGCTAGTACTAACCCAACCCCAACCTACACAACTCAGAAGGACGGGTTGTTTGTAAACTACACGTGTTTTTGGGTTATGTTCAAATAACCCGGGTATTTTGCAAATTACCCGTTTTTTCGCATTAACACATACAGTCGAGTCTCTTAGTGCCAGTCCCAGATGTGCATGATGACACAAATGAGGAGGAGTGTCAGGAAAAGCATCTATGGACAATCTATTATTAACAAATGTTCTACCAATTTATCACCATTCACCGTTTCCTCCTGATCTGCACATTTTAGCGTTCCCAGAGTTCAGGAAGGTCTGCTGACACATCTGCAGCTCGTTCCCATCTCCTCCTCTCAGCAGCTGCTCACACCACAGTTAATCTTCCTGCTTCAACCTGTGTCATCCGTTCCTGTGAACCAGTGTCTTATCCACTTCAAATCCTGCTGTAGACGCACATTTGTGGTAGTCTGAAACCACATAGGTCAGCTTATTATTAGTCGGTTAGTGTTTCTCTCCGGTATCATGTATATGTTTCAACAGAGAATTCGCTAAAGAGAGGGAACGTGTTGAGAAGAGACAAGAGTTCCTGAAGCTTCGGAGGCAGCAGCAGATCGAGCGAGAGCTCACGGGATACCTGGAGTGGATTTGCAAAGCAGGTTTGACCCGTCACTGAAGCAGCCTGAGAGCTGGTGTATGTTCACTGTGCTGGTTGTGTTCAAACGTCACAAAGTGATCGAAAATTCCATTTCTCACTGCAGAGGAGGTGTTACTGGAGGAGGAGGATGAGATTGCAGAGGAGAAGTCTCCACTGGACGGTGCGTGGTACAAGAGGAAACAAAACCTTCCAGGTGGGAACAGGAACAGTGACACCTATGTGAAAAAAGGAGTGTTTGGAATGTGTAATTTTATTTTCGGATTTCAAAATTTCAGATTTGGGCCATATAATCTCTTTATACATAGAAAAAACAACGACTATCGGTATGTTCTGAATATATTGATTTGAAGCACTTACTGGGATCTTTGCAAGTTTCTTGAAAACATGATTTAAATAAAGTGGTAAAAATCGGGACGATACCCAGAGACATCTGAGGGTTCATCAATATTCTTATTAATTTATTAAGTAAAGGAATATTAACCTTGAAATGTGGCTGGATTAAATCATAGGCAACTACGTGTGGTGTCAGACCTATAAACCATCAGTGTCTCCACCACATGGGCTCAATATCAATAAGACAACAAGAAATCATCTATTCTTATTATTTTTGTTGTTGTTGTTGTTCTTCTTCTTCTTCTTATTATTATTATTATTATTAGTAGTAGTAGTAGTAGTAATAATACTTGGAAGTAATTATGTGTAGACATAATGTTTAGAAATACAATTATTGTTTTCCTATTTTTAATATTGAAATGATATATTTCTGAAATAAAACATTGTATTGTGAACTTCAGCACAGAGAACATATCAATGTTGAATCTGAGTAACTGCATTAAAAAAAAGTTAAACTAAACATCACATTCCAGTCTCGTTCACGATTTAAGAAAGAGAAACAAAAAACTAACCAAAAAAATGGAAAATAAATGAACAAAATAAAATAAAAATGTTCTCAGCCAGCATCGAAAAGGTGATGCCCTCCTCGTGTTTCAAGCTTGAGTGCAAATGAAGCAATGAAGAATAAGAATAGCGATACAAATAATAATAATAATAATGTTAATTTGATTAACGTTGGACTTGAATGTTTTTGTTTAAAAGAAAATATTAAACCTGTGTTGTAATGTGTGAGTGCTGCATTGGAGGTTGTGTTCAGTATGTGACCTGCTGACTGACATGGAAGCACCGATACTCAGCCGTCAGTCTGCAGAGAAATAATTATGGTTTCCGCTCCTCCCGTCACAGTGTCTCGCTCTCCTGATGAAAAGATGTCAGTCCATTAGGCTCGTGGTAAAGTCAAGGTTTAATTACTAGGGTTTACTGCGTTCGCCTGATTGGCTGTGTTGAAACTGGCTGTACCCACTCTCAGACACACACAGGAGTCCATCAGCAGACACACACACACACACACGCCACAGAGTGGCCTGTTTTTCTTCAGTTAATTGCATATGGGAGATTAGAAGGTCTGAGTCTGTCTCAAAGTGAACTTAGACGTGGCCTCTGTCAGGTGATTGACAGGTTTGAGTACTGGAGTCAAAGTATCAGGGAGCTGATAGACGGACGGACAGACAGATGATGGATGGATCCATTTCCAACACAAATCAACCTTTTTCTGTTGCAGTGGAATTCAGCCTCATTCTACTGCTGCAGCCTCCACTTTCCTTTAAATAGTCACAACACCTCATAAGAAACGTCCCTGGACCTGCTTTCTTCTAATTCCATTGTAAATCTCTAAAACTCCAAATAGGGCATGTGATGATCGTATCTGTGACCCGCTGATTGGGTTTCTTCTAATGGCAGGGTGGAACACTGAATGAAAAATAGGATCCGTTTGTTAATTAGGTTAGAAAAAGAGTCACTAAGCACGACAAGGATCTTGAATTCAACATCTCTTTTTTCAATCATATCAAGGTTATTAAGGAGCATTCGGTATTTTTCTATCAAATGTACAACATTGAACTCTAGTCTGAGTTCGGACCGCTGAGGATTTTCCCAGAAGGTACTCATACTTCTCATGTATTTAATACATCATCAGGTTGTTGTGAGCTCGTCTGTGAATCTGTGTTTTTGATTTGTATGACACAAAATAGAAAACA
Source organism: Aeoliscus strigatus (assembly GCA_901007665.1). NCBI lineage: Eukaryota > Metazoa > Chordata > Actinopteri > Syngnathiformes > Centriscidae > Aeoliscus > Aeoliscus strigatus. Next base: position 70,985 of record CAAKHB010007219.1, on the reverse strand, counting down.
TCCAAACTAAGTGAGAATTACACATAATCTTATGATCTTGTTATCTCTGCTCTCCCTGTCTCTGCGTGTCTGTCCACAGTTCTGAAACGAGCCAAAGCCAAGAAGAGTAAGAACGACCTGATCGGAGCGGAGGAAGGAGAGGATCCATTCGCTGACATTTCCTCTGTTGGTGAGCTTACCTCCTTTCAGCCAGCGCCACCAGCAGCACGTGACCTCTGACCTCCTCCTGCTGTCCGGTCCCTGCTGACCTTTTCATTGAAAACCTGTGTTTGTACCATGAGGACCATGTCGTGTGACCTGACTCCGATCCCCGTCCAGCCCATTCCTTTGTCTCGTCACCTCAGCACAGTGAACTGTGGTGGCTGATACCTCTAAGAGGGAACTCAGCTCCTTCAGCGCCACCTGGATCCTTAAACCTGAAGCTAGTTTCTGCAGGCAGAAGGATTGTAGACTGTAAAAGGAAAGTAGTAAGAGCCACCTGCAGCATATGGGAATTCAACTCATTAATGGACTTTGTACCACACAAAGACAACACCTGATTACTTATCTGTAGGTTGAGAAATAAGTGAATGCACAATAATCAAAGTCATCTTGGTGCCTTCACTTAATAGTTAAATAGTGATTTCTTTCTACTGACAATCTCACGTCATGACGGTTTTCTATGAAACTGCATGTCGTGGTCGTTGTCATATTTACTGCATGTTCTTTGTTGAGCTCAAGACGGTCTGTGATTTTACGTTTACGTTACGCATCTATCTATCTATCTATCTATCTATCTATCTATCTATCTATCTATCTATCTATCTATCTATCTATCTATCTATCTATCTATCTATCTATCTATCTATCTATCTATCTATCTATCTATCTATCTATCTATCTATCTATCTATCTATCTATCTATCTATCTATCTGTCT